>ML356644.1:0-154610 GCA_005239505.1 Nicotiana paniculata
ATTTTAGAACTAAGCCCAGCTTGTGGAGTGCATTTATGAGTCAGAAATACTGTAAAAAAATCACTGCAGTAATAGTTCCATGGAGGAATGGATCGCACGTATGGAGAAAGATGCTTGAGTGCAGGGACAACATAGAGCATCATATTGTTTGGAAGCCAAAAATGGGATCATCTCTGTTTTGGTTTGACAATTGGACAGGACTAGGAGCACTCTACTTCTTAGTTCCAGAGGACTTTGGTATCATTGAAGAACTTCAGAATGTGCACGAATTAGTGGAACAAGGAACTTGGAGGGTAGATAGACTCTTAGAATTGCTCCAAGAAGAATTAGCTATGCACATTGTAGAAAATATCTCTCCTCCCATCAGGAATTCAACCCTTGATACACCTTACTGGATGCTGGAAAGTAAAGGTAATTTTACTGTCAAATCAGCATGGGAATATCAAAGAAAAAGAGACAATCCTAGGCAGGCTTATAGAATGATGTGGGTGAAAGGTTTGCCTTTTAAAATATCCTTATTCATGTGGAAAGTCTGGAAAGCAAAATTACCCCTGGACGATTTCATGAGAAGACTAGGATATTGTATGCCCTCAAGGTGTTGGTGTTGTACAGAACCCCAAGAAGAATCATTAGTACATCTATTCTTTACTTCCAAATCAGCATCAACAGTATGGAAGTATTTCTTGTCGAGAGCAGGTATTAGAATAGAGGGCCTGTCACTTCACCAATCTATTACCAGATGTTGGACTGCACAGGTGCTGCCAAGAATCAAACCAATTACGCAAGCCTTACCATCATGCATTGTTTGGGAGCTATGGAAAAGGGGAAATAGCTGGAAATATGGAGATCCAGTATCAGTCAATCGAGTCATTCACCAGGTATCAACAACAATACAAACCCTGGTACAAACAAGGAAACCTGGCATAAGGGTGCCTTATAGGTGGAATGAGTTACTGCGTATGTTACAAAACTATACTCCTAAGCTGAAGTATGAAAAGGTGTTGTGGGCAATGCCTCAGAAAGGTTGGATAAAAGTGAATACAGATGGAGCTTGCAGGGGAAATCCAGGAAGAAGTTCAATAGGATTCTGTCTTAGAAATTAAAAAGGAGATCTAATCTATGCAAGTGGAAGGGAGATTAATGAGGGATCAAATAATGATGCAGAAGCTACAGCACTAGTGGAGACCCTAAGACTATGTAATGCAATGAACTTTAGTCAGGTGTGGCTACAAACTGACTCAATGCCGATTATAAATGTAGTAGAAGGAATGTGGAAACCACCCTGGAATATAGCGATCAAATGGAGGAAATATGGAGATTAAAGGAAGAGTGTACACTGATGGTGTCACACATTTTTAGAGAAGGGAATAGGCTGGCAGATCACTTGGCAAACTATGCTTTGGATAATGGAAATGTAGAATGTCATGGATTCTGGGAGCTAGACACAATGGGCAGGAGAATTCTCAATGATGATAAGATGCAATGCCCTGTCTTGAGAATAAGGGTGGCAAGGAACTGAGGATACAAGGAAGAAGAAAGTATTGGAGCAACATGATAACAAGGGATATAAATAACCATGTTCAAATCTATAAAGAGGAGAGCATGGGGATTCATTTTTTCACTAATGTCGTGTGCTTTTTTGCAGGTACCAAAGCTGAATTTCTGACTTTCTTCCAAAGGGACCTTCTATTGGTGTCATTCCAAAGAAGGGACTGTAGGAATAGACAACAACTCAGCAGTTTGGAGGATCATAATGCTGTCTTTATGCAAATTCATAAGGCTTACAATATGTGAACAAAACAGTTGCTGGAGATTAATGTTCAACTGGAGAAAAGCACAATTATTCAGAAAGTCTAAGAGAAATGAGCAGCAATGTAGGGAGGCAGTAATTCAAATCTATGGAGAGGATATTGGGGTGATCTATTATGGAGCTTTAATGAGAGGAGGCACTGATGGAAATGAAGGAGCAGTTCAGGGCTGTCCAGATTCAAACGAACTTTGTTGCTTGTCTTGGAGGTACAGTGTTAGTGCTATTGTTCTTTGCCTTGCAAGATTCACTGGAAAAACAGTCAGGGTAGGAAATAGCATTGACTCAACTGGAAATGATATTGTACTCATACCTTGTCACTCACTACGACTTCCAAGGGTGGTATTAGCACTAGGTGCTCATTCCCTGGAAGAAGGAAAGGTGACATGCATAAGTATGAGAAAGCAAAGAGATTACACATGCTAAGCCTAACTATGGAAGACACACAAGCAATGCAGATTTATACTGGATTTCGACAGGGAAAGCAAGCAGTTGATTGCCACAAATGGGATCGAAGGACATACTGGATCAACATACTGATATGCAATGAAGATCAACATACTGGATATGCAATGCAGATTTATACACTGGATCTTACTTCACGCAATGGCAATGGTTATGAACTACACATGGATCGAGCAGCACACTTTGAGTGAGCATCATGGCAACGAGGTTTACAGATTATCTTACCTATTTTTTATACAAATTTTAGATACTAGTGTTCATAGTATTAGTATTTCAAGGTGTAATATCAAGTTTGGGATGCTCGAGACCAAAGTTGATAATAGGATCTATGTAGTAGGCATAAACTATGGTTTTGCACAGTGCAAGACGACATGTTACTTTATTTATTTTACTATATATAAATAAAAACTAGCCCTAGGCACTGCCTAGTGGATTATTTAAAAAAAAAAATTAGAAGCGAGGGATAATGCTAATAGAGAAAGCTGAGAGAACTTTTAAAAGGAACCAAATGCTATTGAGAAATTAAAATTCATAAAGAGTTACTATGATTTCATCTATCCCATTTCATAAAATAAACGATTAGGGGTGTGTTTTGGTATGACGGACACTCATTTTTAAGGAAATGTATTTAGGTGTTTGATCGGAGAGCTGAAACTATTTTCTTAAAAATTACTTACTAAAGAAGGATAATAATAATATTATAGCAAATTAGATAGTGTTTGAATAAACTTTTGAGCAGTAAGTAAATAATAATGTTCATGTTTTGGGTTTAATAGTGATATATGAAAGCTAACACTTAAGATAATGTTAGGGAAAATGAGTTTCGCTAACAAAAAGGTTACTTTATTATTTCTATAGCACGCAAAAGGTCAATCAACTAGATTTCTCAAAAAAATTTATAGCCAAATACCTATTTTACCCTTTAAATTATTATCTTTTTTACATATTATAATTTTTTTCCTACTCTATTGTGATGACCCAAAATGTCATCTTGTGTAAATTTAGCAAAGACTGTGTTCCGAGGCCCCGAAAGCCTCCGTTAATCTCACTTCGATGTGCGTGCGCAGCTCGGGCACGTAGCCGGGAAACCTTTATGTGGAAATGCGTTAAACAGTTGAATTTATGATAATTAATAGAATAAAGTTGACTTTAGTCAACATTTTTTGTAAACGGACCCGGAACCGTGATTTGACGGACCTGGAGAGTCCGTAGGAAAATATGGGACCTGGTCGTATGCCCGGAATCGAATTCCGAGGTCCCATGTCCGAGAAATGAATTTTAAAGGAAATTATTTTCTTGAAATAATAAAGACTTTTGAAAATGAACTTTAATGTGAAATGTGTTACCGAGCCCGTATTATGGTTCCGGAGCCTGGAACAGGTTCAATATGTATTATGTGAGTTATCTGTAAAATTTGGAAAGAAACGGACTTGGTCTGTCATGTTTCGGATCAAAATTTGAGAATTTAGAAGTTTATGAAGTTTGAGAAAATTTTATAGATTTTGGAGTTTAATTCATGATTTTGAAGTTATTTTAGTGATTTAATTACTCAATAAGTTCGTAGGATGATTTTGAAGTCGTGTGTATATTTGGTTTTGAGCCCCAAGGGCTCGGGTGAGTTCCGGGTTCGTGTCGGGGTGCAAAAGAGTTGAAAAATCTGGTTTTGGGGGCTGTTCTGCTGTTTAAGCTTTTACACTATGCGATCGCATAGGTTGCCCCGCGATCGCGTAGTGTGGTGTGAGGAGGGGGTCAATTTTCTCTTCGCGATCGCAAAGAGCTGAGTGCGAACGCGGAGCCTTAGGGTTTAGCTCTACGCGATCACACACTTATGTCCGCGATCGCGTAAGTCTCCTGTGGGGTTGGGGGCCGGGTAGCAAATTGCTCTATGCGAACGCGTTCTTTCGTTCGCGATCGCGTGGGTTCACATCCGGTTTCTCTGCGATCACAGCCTTCTCTTCGCGATTGCGTAAGTTTAAGGCCATTACTCTCCGCGATCGCAGGGCACATGTCGCGATCGCGGTAGCCAATTTCGGCCAATTATTTAAATGCTCAAAAACAGAATACCCATTACGGGATTTTCATACCTTTCACCATTTTCTTCTGCTCCACTCTTCTTGGGCGAGTCTTAGGAGGCCATTCCACCATAGCTTGGTAGGTAAGTGTTCCTAACTCTAGTTTCTTCCATTTTCCTTCATCAATCACAAAATTTTAGGCCTAAAAACATGAAATCAAGAGTAGAAATTGGGGCTTTTGGGTAGAGTTAGGGCTTTTGGAATTTTTTGGAATTCAACCTCATTTTAGGGTCGGATTTCAAAACAAATTTTTTATTCGGGTTCATGGGGGAATGGGTGATCGGGTTTTGGTCTGAACCTCAAGTTTGGACCAAGCAGGCCCGAGGTCGAATTTTCGTATTTTTGGAAGAACTATGGGAAATGTATAATAAGGCTTTGGGATTGAGCTATTGAATTATTATTGATGTTATTAAGTCAATTATGTTTAGATATAATCGTTTCAGAGTCGGATTCAAGAGGAAAGTCCGTGATTGAGGTTTGACTTACATTCTTGGAGTCGAGGTAAATGTTTGGCCTAGCCTTAGCTTGAGGGAATAGGTATAGAATCTTACTTGCTATGTGTAATTCATGTCCAATGTATAGGTGAGGTGACAGGTACCTATATGTTGTGGTCAAGCATGCCCGTGAGTCGATTTGATGACTTGTTTAATGTTCTTTGATATTCTCCATGTTGTGAATTATTAGGAACCTTGAAAGTGGTACCTTGAGGTTACTTCATGATGTAAAAAGTTATGAATTGTGTGTTTGGTCGAGGATTTTACTATTGACATTATGCCTCTGAGTGAGATTGGTTATAGCTGAGTCCCTTGCCGGGACAATAGAGTTTTGTTGATTATTTCTGTACATTTGAAATGTCGTATTGTTGAACTTTCATATCAATTGTTGCTTTTACACTCATCATGCACGAGGGAACATTCCGTGTCGAGTGATTATTATTTATGCACGAAGGAACATTCTGTGACGATCGATTATATTTATGCACGAAGGAACATTCTGTGCCGATTGATTATATTTATGCACGAAGGAACATTCTGTGCCGATTGATTATACTTATGCATGAAGGAACATTCCGTGCCGATTGATTATATTTATGCACGAGGGAATATTCTGTGCCGATTGATTATTATTCGTGCGCGAGGGGACATTTCGTGCCGATTGATTATTATTTATGCGCGAGGGGACATTCCGTGTCGAGTCATTATTGTTTATGCGCGAGCGGACATTCCGTACCGTGTGATTTTGAGGTTATACACGAGGGGTCATGCCATGTTTTCTCCTGTCTATTTTACTTGTTTCGAGTTGTTACTCCCTGCTTTACTTCGACGTTTCCATTTAGTACTTGATTCTATTGTTTTTGCAATTTTTGCCCTTTTATCCCTAGCATGTTCTTCCCCGTAACTGTATTCTTATTTATTTTCTGCTATACTATTGAACTGCACATGTACAATCTGTGGTCGTGTCCTAGCCTCGTCACTACTTCGCCGAGGTTAGGCTCGGCACTTACTCAGTACATGGGGTCGGTTGTACTGATGCTACACCTGCACTTTTTTATGTTGTGCAGATTACGCAGCCGGACCCAGTGGACATCCCTAGTGGGAGCGTCCTTCACTCCATTCCAGATGACACCGAGGTAGTTCCGCATGGCGTTTGTGGATCTCGACGTCCCTGTCTATCTTTCAATATGTCTTTTATGTGTTTTCTAGACAGATACATCATTTTATTTTCAAACTGTTGTTTTTAGTCAAATCTTAGACTAGTTCGTGAGGTTGTGACTCCATTTCTGGGTTGTATTTAAAGGGATTTTCTGCGTTATTAGGTATTGTTATTTAGAATTATGTTAATGCTTCCGCACTTTATTTAAATTATCTAGTCAGTGTTTGTTATTTCACTTGTTAATAAATCAATTCAGTTAACACGTTGGTTTGCCTAGCGGATGCAACGTTAGGCGCCATCACAGCCTGGAGGTGGGATTTTGGGTTGTGACATCTATATTATAGACTTATCCATAGAAGGAATAAATCTTATTTTCTTAAAACCATTTTCACAAAAATATTTTTCTTCGTTGTTAATCCAAATGAGAGGGTTAGCTTTGGTTTGGGTTGGGTTAATTATTTGGTTAAGTTTTAACCTGGTGGGGTTTGGGTAGATGGACCTAATTAAGTTAAAATTAAGTAGGGCATGGATTAATTTGGACCAGTGACGACAGGACACGTGGAAATGTGTGTTATAAAAACTAAAAACAAAAATATTTGAACCGTTAGCCAAATAATGGCATATATGGGCCAAATGTGTAACGACATTGGCATGAAAATAGCAATTTTTTAACAAATAGCATGAATAGATCATTTCTGAAAGTTGAGTGGTATTTTGGGCCTTTTCCGTTTAATCTATTCTGAGTTCTGAACATAGATAGGTAACATGAGTCTTATGAGTTGTGATTAGAGTAACATGATTATACTCTTTTGTTTTTCGAAACTATCTAAAATACTTTAGGCAGCTTTATTTCTCTACCAATTAATATTTTTAAAATTTTCAAAATATTACACTATTTGCAGTTCAAAATTTTTTTGAGATATTTTCTGAATCAAAGTAACTTTTTATTACTTTAGAAAATTCATTTGCTTTCGTTAATATCATAGTAATTCAAATAATTAATTAAACTTTTACACATTCAAAATACCAATAATACGGACCAAAGGGGGCAACAACATACGTCATAATTCATTAGAGAGTAATTTCGTTTAATATGTTTCATGAAAAAAAGGCTTTATATTCAATAACAGCCAAATTATGTTTGTTTTCAAAAGGTGTTGAAATTTTTTCAAGACACTTCTTCAATTTATTGAAAATTTTTTGGGAAAATTTATTTTCATCTCATTCTAAGACAAAGCACCACCTTAACCTATATATAATTGCAACTTGAATAGAGTTACATGAGTCTTGTGAGTTGTGATTTAATAGAATTACTTTAATCTTTTTGTGAGGTGGACTTACTGTTTTTGTTTATTATCGATCTTTAATTTTTGTTTTAATAGAAATGTCAGCAACTTCTTAATTATAAATTATTATACAAAATTGTCTATAAACGTTGGATAGATATATATACACATCATACAACAGTCTATACACGTTGGAAAGATAAAAGTTCTCGGGATACAAAATAGACCGTCACCATACAAAATAAACCGTCACCATACAAAATAGACTGTCACTATACAAAATATATTCAAAATAGACTGTCACTATAAGAAATAGACTGCCACTATACAAAAATCATATAATAAACTGTCATTGTACGAAATATATGCAATAGACTGTCACTGTGTGTCACAACCCGAAATTCCATCTTCAGGCAGTGATGACGCCTAACATTGAACCCGCTAGACAAGCCAACGTTCCGATTATTACATTTATTTCTTTATTATAGACAATTGAAATAACAGTGGTAAACTAGAACAATTATAATTAGAAATGCGGAAGATAAGAAATTCAACAACTTAAATAATAAATCTTACGAAATTTCCTTAAATACACCCCCAGAACTGGTATCACAATCTCATGGATAGTCTAGATTACTAAAAATAAAGGTCTGGAATAAATGCGTACAACTGTCTTGAAAATACATGAAAAGACATAAAAGAGAGATAAGGGAAGTGACGCCAAGGCCCGCGAACGTCTGCAAGACTACCTCAGTGTCGCCTGCGGACTGAAGGATACTCCGTCGCTCAATGCCCACTGTTGGGCCCGTCTCCGTAATCTGCACAACATAAAGAAGTGCAGGTGTAGCATCAGTATAAACGACCCCATGTACTGAGTAAGTGCCGAGCCTAACCTCGGCGAAGTAGTGACGGGGCTAGGACATGACAAATAACGAATGCCTGTACAGTTCAATAATGTAATAAAGAAGTAATGACAAGAAATAACAGATAAGCACAAAAATGGAGCTAACATACTGGGGGAAAGGGGCAACAATTCACTGAAATGACAGAGTACAATAACAACTGAAATGTTTAAATAACAACATGAATTAACAATTCTGAACAAGTAAATAAACAGAAATGGCACGACATGTCCCCTCGTGCTATAACCCCACAAAAACACTTGGCACAGAATGTCCTCTCGTGCATAAATAAATAATCACTCGGCACGGAATGTCCCCTCGTGCATAAATAAATAATCACTTGGCATGGAATGTCCCCTCGTGCATACATAAATATAAAGGCAACAGATTGACAGGAAAATGAACAACGATAAACTTTAAATACATAGAAACTTTTCAACAAGAATATTACCATCCCGACAAGGGACACAACTATGACCAACCTCACTCAGAGGTACAACTTAACAAATAATCCTCAACCGAACGAATAATCAACAATATTCTAAATAATGAATTACCCTCAGGTACATAACTTCCATAGTGACAATTACTTCATAACACGGAGAATATTAATAGAATCACATATATAGATCACGAAATTCGACTCATGGGCATGCTAGACCAAAACATATAGGTACTCATCACCTCACCTATACGTTGGACATGAATTATCACATAGCAAATAAGACTCAATACCTATTCCCTCAAGCGAAGGTTAGGCCAAACACTTACCTCGACTCCAAGAAACCAAATCAAGCCTCTAGCACCGCTTTTCCTTTTGATCCCGACTCCGAAACAATCGTATCTAGACATAACTGACTCAATAATATCATAGGTTGTGCGTTCGCGACCTACATGGTGCGTTCGCATAGCTGCCTCAGACATACCCTCCGCTTTCGCACCCACCTGGGTGCGTTCATGTTGAGAAATCCCACACCCCCTCCAGACAGTGCTATGCAGTCGCGATCGAACATATTCTTTCGCATAGCACAAATTTCCAGACACCAGATGACAACAGTAACACCAGATTTTTACTAAGGTTTTTGCATCCCCACACCTACCCGAAACTCACCCGAGCCCTCGGGACTCAAAACCAAATATACACACAACCTCAAGAATATCCTATGGACTTATTCAAGTAATAAAAACACCAAAATAACATCATAAACATCGAATTAAACCTCAAAATCAACGAAATTCCTTTAAACTTCCAAAACTTCTAAATTTTCCATTTTCGATCTGAATCACGTCGAACTAAGTCCGTTTCCCACCAAATTTCACATATAACACATATAAGACATATTGAACCTGTTACAGGCTCCGGAACCATAATACAGGCCCGGTATCACAGGTTTCACATCACATCTCATTTTCAAAAACCTTTATATTTTTCAGAAAACAATTTACTTCAAAATTTCATTTCTCGGACTTGGGACCTCGGAATTTGATTCCAGGCATACGCCCAAGTCCTATATTTTTGTACGGACCCTCCGGGACCGTCAAATCACAGGTCCGGGTCCGTTTACCGAAAATGTTGATCAAAGTCAAATTTATTCAAATATTTATTATAAAATCATCATTTTATCAATTTTCCACTTAACTGCTTCTCGGATACACGCCCGGACTGCGCACGCACATCAAGGTGAGATAACAGGAGGCTTTCACCGCCTTGGAACATAGATTTAGCTAAAAATTACACGGGATGACCTTTTAGGTCATCACAATCTCCACCTCTAAAATAAAAATTCGTCCTCGAACGGACATAGAATGGTACCTGAATCCGGGACGAAATGGGGATATCAGCTCCGCATATCGGTCTCGGACTCCCAGGTAGCTGCCTCGACAGGCTGACTTCTCTACTAAACATGAACCGAAGGATAACTCTTCGATCTCAACTGACGGACCTGTCGAGATAATGTGGCTACTGACTCCTCCTCACAAGACAAATCCTTGTCCAACTGGACACCGCTGAAGTCAAGAACATGAGATGGATCGGAGATATACCTTCGAAGCATAGATACGTGAAACATAGGATGTGCGACTGATAAACTAGATATCAAGGCAAGTCTGTAGGCCACCTCTCCTACCTTATCCAGAATCTCAAATAGACCAATGTACCTAGGGATCAACTTGACCTTATTCCCGAACCTCATCATGCCCTTCATAGGCGACACTAGAAGAAATACCCGATCTCTAATCATAAATGCCAAATCACGAACTTTGCAATCTGCATAACTCTTCTGCCTGGACTGGGCTGCACGAAGTCTATCCTGAATAATCTTCAATTTATCCAAGGCATCCTAGACTAAATCTAAACCCAACAATGTAGCCTCTCCCAGCTCCAACCACCCGACTGGCGACCGACATCGCCTACCATACAATGCCTCATACGGAACCATCTGAATTCTTGACTGATAGTTGTTGTTGTAGGAAACTCAGCTAAAGGCAAGAACCGGTCCCATGAACCTCCAAAATCAATGACACATGCTCGCAACACATCCTCCAAATTCTGAATAGTACGCTCGGACTGTTCGTCCATCTGAGGATGAAATGTTGTGCTCAATCAACCCGTGTGCGCAACTCACGCTGAAATACTCTTGAGAACTCGGAAGTAAACTGAGTACCTCGGTCAGATATAATGGACATGGGCACACCATGCAATCGAACTATCTCTCTCATGTAGATCTTTGCCAACTTCTCCACCGAATACGAAACTGATACATGAATGAAGGGTGCTGAATTGGTCAGCCTATCCACAATGAACCACACCGCATCAAACATCCTCTGAGTCCGTGGGAGTCCAACTACGAAATCCATGGTAATATGCTCCCACTTCCACTCGGGAAGCTCAATCTACTGCATCAAACCACCGGGTCTCTGGTGCTCGTACTTAACCTACTGACAATTCAAGCATCGGGCTACATATGCTACAATATCCTTCTTCATCCTCCGCCACCAATAATGCTGCCGCAAGTCCCAGTACATCTTTGCGGCACCTGGATGGATGGAATACCGGGAACTATGGTCCTCCTGCAATATCAACTCACGAATACCATCAACATCAGGTACACAAATCCGACCTTGCATCCTCAAGACTCCCTCATCATTAACTGTGACATGTTTGGCACCTCCTTTCCGGACCATATCTCTAAGAACACCTAAATGGCGATCATCATATTGCGTGTCCCGAATACGATCATACAATGAAGAACGGGCCACAGTATGGGCCAAAACACTACCTATCTCAGAAACCTCCAATCTCATGAACCGTTTGGCCAAAGCCTGAACATCCAAAGTGAGCGGTCGCTCTCCGACTGGAATATAATCAAGACTACCCATACTGGCTGACTTCCGGCTCAAAGCATCGGCTACCACTGTAACGACCCGACCGGTCATTTTGAGCTCTAGCACGTCATTCAGCGGTTTGAGGCCGTGAGCAGCTTCGTTTTAGGTATTATGACCCATAGGTGTGGTCGAATTTGAATTTTGGAAAGTTCATCGTTGGTCTGGAAAGAAAATTCTCATTTCAGAAGCCTTAAGTTGGAGAAATTGACTAAGATTGAAATTTTGAGTAAATGACCTCCGAATCAGGATTTGAAGGTTTCAGCAGGTTCGTATGATGATTCCGGACTTGGGAGTATGTCCGGACCAGGTTTTGGATAACCGAGAGCATTTTGGCGTATATTGTTGAAGACAGTATTTTGAAGAAAATTTCCTATGTTTGGCTTGAAGCGCATTTCAGTGTTATTGATGTCCGTTTGATAGAAATTTGAAGGTTTTCGAGAAATCCGACCGGAAGTGAGAATTTTGATATCGGGGTCAGAATGTGATTTTAGAAGTTGGATCAAGTCCGTAATGTTGAATATGACTTGTATGCAAAATTTGGGTTCAATCGGACGTGATTTGATATGATTTGGCATCAGATGTAGAAGTTGGAAATTTCTAAGTTCATAAAGTTGGGATTTGGGTGCGATTTTTGGTTTCGATGTTGTTTGATGTGATTTGAGGCCTTGAAAAAGTACGCGTTATGTTTTGGAACAGTTTGGTGTAATTGGACAGGGTCTCGGGGGCCTCGGGTGGATTCCGAGTGGTTAACAGATCAATACTTGAAGTTAGAAGACGAGCTGGAATTGTTGTCATCTGGTGTGACTGCACCTGCGAGGCTTTGACTGCAGGTGCGGCTATGGCACTGCAGGTGCAAAGAAGTGGTGGTCTGGCTGGGAGCGCATGTGCGATGATATTTCCGCACCTGCGAACTCGCAGATGCGGGCTATGGGGCGCATGTGTGAAGTTGGCTTGAGCTGAGGAAAAGCTGCAAGTGCGGAGGTTTGGTCGCACCTGCAGAATCGCAGGTGCGAAAAATGGCCTCGGCAGAATCTTTTAAAACCGAGATTTGTTTGTCATTTCCTTCAATTTTCTTTTGGTTTGGACGATTTTGAGTAGCTTCAAGAGTGGGTTTTCGTCAAGTATCACAGGGTAAGTAATTCCTTCATGTTTCTAACTTAAATACAAGGTTAATGCATGGAATTATACATGAAAATTGTGGAAAATTTTGGAAAAATATTGACGAAAACCTAGAAATGGTAATTTGGATTTTTAGCCACGAATTTGAGCATGGAATTTAGAGTAAATCGTATATTTGAACTAGTAAAACTATGGGTAGAGTATATCCTCGAGAAATTTCGGATGGGCGGGAGGGCATTTTGGTCAATTCATTGAGCGGGGTTGGGAAATTTTATAATTTGTCATTGTTTCAAATATTAGAGTATATTTTCATTGGTTTGCCGTTATTTTGATAGTTTTGGGGCATTGTGCGTCCGTTGGAATCGTCGGAAGGGCTTGGAAGCCAGTTGTGGAATTTCGGAGCGAGGTAAGCCTCCTTTCTAACTTTGTGAGGGGGAATCGTCCCCCTAGGTGAACTAATTAAGTATGTGCTATTATCTTCGGGGGCTACGTACGCACGAGGTGACAGGAGTCTATGCGTAGCTACTATTATGCCATGTTCGGGTAGACTAGAACCCACTATCATGCCTTACGTGTTTTGCATGTGATCTTGCCGCTAATCTTAGGCTGTAAATGCTATTGAATCGGTAATTGATTTCCTAAGAATACTAAAGTGTACCTTTTATAATTATTTCGAAAAAGAATCTATTCCTCTGTGGATAATTGTATACCTGATAGGGTTATATTATAGAATATTATTAAACTTGGCAAATGAGTTTCAAAACAAAGATCTAAAAGCCATAATTAATGTTCCTTTAAGAAGAATTATACCACTTTCCCGAGTAACTGCTCTCTTGATAAAAATGTGGACTTATGGTGTGAATATGTGTATTTATGACTGCCTGAGTTGCATGTATTATTCGCGAGCAGGATAACCCTGTATTTATGTTTATCTATGGGTGCCTGAGTCACATGTATGATTCGTGAGCAGGATAACCCTGTAATTATGTATAACTGCATCGCATGATCGATTCGCGAGCGGGGCAGATAGATGAATCTATGGTTCGAGTCGTTCGACCCTTCGACAGTGCACAGTTTATTATTGTTGGTCTGCACCGTTCGACCCTCAGCAATGCTTGCGCACGATATTTACTGCGTATTTGCTGTGATTTTGCCTGATTACTGGCCTGAAATTTTAAGTTGTCAACTGAAATGACAGAGATTTAAAGTTATAAAAATTTTGGAAGAAGTTGTGCCTTCCCGTTGATTATTCGTTATTTTATTAAATCACCCATGTTGATTAATTGTAATTAATATGACGAAGATTTAAGGTGTTAAATGTGGAAGGAGTTGATATTATTTTTTCTTATTTTAATAAATTACCTCTAGCAGGTGTCTAATTCGACCTCTCGTCACTACCTCCCTGAGGTTAGGCGGGCGAGTTACTGAGTACACGTTTCTTTCGTACTCATGCTACACTTGCTGGGCATTTTTATTGCACAGGTACTTTCATAGCGATGTGGCGGGTTTAGAGACTTAGGCGAGCTGCATCATCCGGAGGCGAGTCGTAACTGACAGAGTCTCCCTCATACTGTATTACATTATTTTAATTTCCTTGTCCACTTGTATTTTAGACAAGCCTTGTAGAAATTGTATAAATTCTTAGAAATTGCTCATGTACTTGTGACACCGGGTTCTGGGATGTGTTGGGATATATTTGCTAAAATAGGACTATTTAAACCATCTTATTTACTTAACGGATTCTATTTAGTTATTATGTAATAAGTGAAAAGGTAATGATTTTCATAAATGCTAAAACAGGAAATTATTTCAGTTAATTAATGTTTGGCTTGCATGACAATGATGTCCGGCGCCATCACGACCTTATGGATTTTGGTCGTGACAACCACATTGGCCTTCCCCAGATGATATAAGATGGTAATGTCATAGTCCTTCAACAGCTCTAACCATCTCCTCTGCTTCATATTCAACTCCTTCTTCTTGAACAAATACTGAAAACTCTTATGATCCGTGAACACCTCACATGGAACCCCATACAGATAATGCCTCCAAATATTCAACGCATGAACAATAGCTGCTAACTCTAAATCATGAACTGGATAGTTCTTCTCATGAACATTCAACTGACGTGAAGCATAAGTTATAACCTTGCCATCCTGCATCAACACTGCACCAAGTCCAACCAGTGAAGCATCACAATACACGGTATATGATCCTGAACTTGTGGGAAAAACTAACACTGGTGCCGTGGTCAAGGCTTTCTTCAGCTTCTGAAAGCTTGCCTCACACTCATCTGACCACCTGAACGGGGAACCCTTCTGGGTCAACTTGGTCATCGGGGCTGCAATAGATGAAAAGCCCCCCACAAACCGGCAATAATAACCTACTAAGCCCAAGAAACTCTGAATCTCTGTAGCTGAGGTGGGCCTAGGCCAATCTCTGACTGATAAAATCTTCTTGGGATCCACCTGAATACCCTCTGATGATACCACATGGCTTAGAAATGCAACCGAACTCAACCAGAATTCACACTTGGAAAATTTGGCATACAACTGACTATCCTTCAGAGTCTGGAGGATGACTCGAAGGTACTGCTCATGCTCCTCTTGGCTACTGGAGTAAATCAAAATATAATCAATGAAAACAACCACGAATGAGTCCAAAAGGGCCTGAACACTCGGTTTATCAACTCCATAAAATCAGCGGGGGCATTTGTCAACCCAAATGATATCACCAAGAACTCATAATGCCCATACCGAGTGCGAAAGGTTGTCTTAAGGATCAGACGCCCTAATTCTCAGCTGATGACTAGATCTCAAGTCAATCTTTGAAAACACTGTAGCACCCTGAAGCTGGTCAAATAAATCATCAATCCTTGGCAAAGGATACTTATTCTTAACAGTAACCTTGTTCAACTGCCGGTAGTCAATACACATCCTCATCGAGCCATATTTTTTCTTGACAAACAACACTGGGGCACCCAAAGGAGAAACACTTGGCCTGATGAAGCTTTTATCCAACAAAATCGTGCAACTGATCCTTCAATTCCTTCAGCTCTGGCAAGGCCATACGATATGGCGGAGTAGAAATGGGCTGAGTGCCCGGAGCCAACTCAATACAAAAGTCGATATCTCTGTCGGGTGGCATACCCGGAAGGTCAACAGGGAATACCTCTGTGAACTCACGAACCACGGGCACAAACTCTATAGAAGGAACCTCGGCACTAGAATCACGAACGTAGGCCAAATAGGCCAAACAACCCTTCTCGACCATACGTCGAGCCTTCATATATGAAATAACTCTACCGGAAGAATAACTAGGAGTCCATCGCCTCTCCAATCGAGGTACTCCCGGTCTTGGCATGACAATCCAGAATAGCATGGTAAGGAGTAGCCAATCCATCCCCAAAATGACATCGAAATCAACCATATCAAGAAGCAAAAGATCTACATGAGTCTCCAGACCACCAATAACCACTGAGCATGAAGAGTAGACTCGATCTACCACAATAGAATCACCCATCGGGGTAGACACATATACAGAAGTACTCAGGAATCATGAGGCATGCTCAGATAAGGGGCAAAATATGAAGACACATAGGAGAATATAGAACCCGGATCAAATAAAACCGAAGCATCTCTGTTGCAAACTGAAACCATACCTGTAATGACTGCATCAGAGGCCTCAGCCTCAGGCCTGGCAGGAATAGCATAGCGTCGGGGCGGAGCCCCTTAAACCTGAACATCTCTGGGTCTACCCACTGCGGGCTGATCTCTACCTCTCATAGCCTTTCCTCTACCTCTAACTGAATGGCCTCGAACTCTGGCACCTCGACCTCCACTCCTAGCTGGCTGAGGGGGCAGGGGTGCACCTGGTGCGGGAATCATAGCACGGGAACCCTGATACTGAGAACCAATGGGACCACGGGAGTAGAACCTGGAAATGTGCCCCACACCACAACACGTGAAGCAAGACCTCGGCTGCTGAGAATACTATCCCTGAAACTGTCCTTGACGACCTGAATAACCACTCTGGAAGCTCTAAACCAATAGTGCACTGATAAGAGCTGATGGTGCACTAATAGAAGCTGGTGGTGCACTGCGGGATACCTGAAGTGCCGACTGGTATGGCTTAGGAGGATAACCTCTGCCAAAAGAATCCCTGCCTCCAGATGAGGCACCACTGAACCAGCCAAAATGACGAGGTCTCTTGTCAGACCCCTGACCACTGCCCTGTGATAAGACCATCTCAATACGCCTGGCCACATCGTCCGCATCCTGAAAAGAGATATCAGTAAATGTCTCTCTGGCCATTTGAAGTCTAATAGGCTGAGCTAGACCCTCAATAAACCTCCTCACCCTCTCGCGATCAGTGGGGAGTATCATGATAGCATGTCAGGCCAGAGTAATGAACCTGGTCTCATACTGTGTAAGAGTCATAGATCCCTGCCGGAGGCGCTCAAACTGCCTCCGAAGATCCTCCCTCTAAGTAACTGGAAGAAACTTCCCCAAGAATAACTAGTAGAACTAAGTCCAAGTCAAAGGCGAAGACCCAACTGGTCTGGTAAAACATTAGTCCCTCCACCAAGTCTTGGCGGTACCGAAAAAACGGAATGTAGCAAAATCAACTCCATTGGACTCCACGATACCCATGTCCCGAAGAACCTCATAGCAACTGGCCATGTAATCCTGGGGATCCTTTAATGGTGCACCAGTAATTGTAGTAGGAAATAGCTTGGCAAACCGATCCAATCTCCACAAAGCATCGGCAGACATGGCTGCCCCCTTAACTGCCTATGCCACAAAACCCGGTTGAGCTGCTCTAGCTGCCTGAGGTGCTGGAGTCTGGAACTGAGAAGCTAGCTGCTCTAGTGTTCGGGTAGCAGGAGTCTGGGCCCCTCCCCCAGCCTGAGAGACGGCTGGTGCAGTAGGAAGAAGATCGGCCTGAGCCACGCTCTCCATAAGGCCCACTAAGCAGACCAGAGCGTCCTGAAGAACTGGGGTGGCAATGAACCCCACTGGGACCTGAGCTGGTCCGACTGGAACTGCCCGGGTGGGAATCTCCTCAGAAACCTCCACCTAAGGATCCTCTACTGGGGATGTTGCTCTGGGCTGAGCCCTGGTTCTGCCTCGGCCTCTAGCACGGCCTCGGCCTCTAGTAGGATCTGCAATGGGAGGATCGGGCTGCTGATCGGTAGATGAGGAAGCACGCATTCTCGCCATCTGCGAGAGAATAGAATAGAAACTCAGTTAGCATTTAGAACTCAAATCGCACGATATAGAAGAAGAGATGTGAAGCTATTTCTTAACTTTTCAGCCTCTGGGGGATAAGTACAGACGTCTCCGTACCGATCCCTCAGACTCTACCAAGTTTGTCCATGAATTGTGAGACCTAAGCAACCTAAAACTCTGATACCAACTTGTCACAACCCGAAATACCACCTTCAGGCCGTGATGGCGCCTAACGTTGAACCCGCTAAACAAGCCAACGTTATGATTATTACATCTATTTCCTTATTGTAGACAATTGAAATAACAGTGGTAAACTAGAACAGTTATAATTAAAAATGCGAAAGATAAGAAATTCAACAACTTAAATAATAAATCTTACGAAATTTCCTTAAATACACCCCTAGAACTGGTATCACAATCTCACGGACAGTCTAGATTTACTAAAAACAAAGGTCTGAAATAAATGTGTACAACTTTTGGAAATACATGAAAAGACAGAAAAGAGAGATAAGGGAGGTGACGCCAAGGCCCGTGAACGTTTGCGAGACTACCTCAGTGTCGCCTGTGGGATGAAGGATACTCCCTCGCTCAATGCCCACTAGGTCCGTCTCCGTAATCTGCACAACATAAAGAAGTGCAGGTGTAGCATCAGTACTATCGACCCCATGTACTGAGTAAGTGTCGAGCCTAACCTCGGCGAAGTAGTGACGAGGCTAGGACACGACAAATAACGAATACTTGTACAGTTCAATAATGTAATAAAGAAGTAATGAAAAGAAATAATAGATAAGCACAAAAATGGAGCTAACATGCTGGGGGAAAGGGGCAAGAATTCACTGAAATGACATAATACGATAACAACTGAAATGTATAAATAACAGCAGGAATTAACAACTCTGAACAAGTAAATAAGCAGAAACGGCACGGCATGTCCCCTAGTGCTATAACCTCACAAAAACACTCGGCACAGAATGTCCCCTCGTGCATAAATAAATAATCACTCGGCACGGAATGTCCCCTCGTGCATAAATAAATAATCACTCGGCACGGAATGTCCCCTCGTACATAAATAAATAATAACTCGGCATGGAATGTCCCCTCATGCATAAATAAATATAAAGGCAACAGTTTGACAGGAAAATCAACCACAATAAACTTTAAATACATAGAAATTTTTCAACAAGAATACTACCGTCCCGGCAAGGGACAAAGCTATAACAAACCTCACTCAGAGGTACAACTTAACAAATAATCCTCAACCGAACGAATAATCAACAATATTCAAAATCACGAATTGCCCTCAGGTACATAAGTTCCATAGTGACAATTACTTCATAACACGAAGAATATTAACAAAAATCACATATATATCACGAAATTCGACTCATGGGCATGCTAGACCACAACATATAGGTACTCATCACCTCACCTATACGTTGGACATGAATTATCACATAGCAAATAAGACTCAATACCTATTCCCTGAAGCTAAGGTTAGGCCAAACACTTACCTCGACTCCTCCAAATCAAGCCTCTGGCTGCGCTTTTCCTTTCGATCTCGACTCCGAAACAATCGTATCTAGATATAATTGAATCAATAACATCAATAAACGCTAACCAATTCAATTCCAAAGCTTAATTATAGAATTCCCAACATTCTTCTAAAAATTCAAACAATCGACCCCGGCCCCGCTTGGTCCAAACACGAGGTTCGGACCAAAACTCGATCACCCATTCCCCCACGAGCCCGAATATACAATCTTTTTTGGAATCCGACCCCAAAACGAGGTCAAATTCCCAACTATTCAAAAAGCCCTAACTCTACCAAAAATCCCAATTTCTACCTTTGATTTCATGTTTTTAGGCCTAGAATCTAATAGATGTTGATGAAAAATTGAAGAAAACAATGTTAGAATCACTTACATAAGAGGTTATGGTGGAAGAACTCTTCTCTTCAAAATTTGTCTATGGGATTTGGAGAAGAAGAGGGTTGTGTAAAAAATGGAGGAATCTCGTAATGCATTCTGTTTTGGACATTTTAAACTCGCTGGGAAAAATTACTCTCCGCATTCGGGGGCACCAGGCCGCGTTCGCGAAGGGTTGGTTACACAGACCTATGCATTCGCGGTTGTGGGGCCTCGTTCGCACAGGGTAAAACTCACCCAGCCCCCATAACCCCTCATAAGCTGTGCATTCACTACCTACATGGTGCATTCACATAGCTACCTCAGACCTACCCTCCGCGTTCGCATCCACCTGGGTGCGTTCGCACTGAGAAATCCCACACCCTCCCCAGATAGTGCTATGATTTCGTGATCGAACCTATGAGTTCGCATAACACAAATTTTCAGACACTAGATGACAACAATAACACCAGAACTTTACCAAGGTTTTTGCACCCCGACACCTACCCGAAACTCACCCGAGCCCTCGGGGCTCAAAACCAAATATGCACACAGCCTCAAAAATATCCTACGGACTTATTCAAGTAATCAAAATACCAAAATAACATCATAAACATCGAATTAAACCTCAAAATCAATGAAATTCCTTTAAACTTCCAAAACGTCTAAATTTTCCATTTTCGATCTGAATCACGTCGAACTAAGTCCGTTTGCCACCAAATATAACAAATAACACATATAAGACATATTGAACTTGTTCCAGGATCCGAAACCATATTACGGCACCGGTATCATAGGTTTCACATCAAATCTCATTTTCAAAAACCTTTATATTTTTCAGAAAACAATTTTCTTCAAAATTTCATTTCTCGGACTTGGGACCTCAGAATTCAATTCTGGGCATACGCCCAAGTCCCATATTTTCCTATGGACCCTTCGGGACCGTCAAATCACGGATCCGAGTCTGNTTTAGCTAAAAATTACACGGGATGACCTTTTGGGTCATCACACTATACAAAATATATACAAAATAGACTATCACTATATAAAATATATAAAAAAATAGATTGTCCCTATACAATTTATGTACAATAAAAATCAGTACAAAATATTTTCAGAATAGACTAACATTATTCAAAAATGTATACAAAATAGATATTTCGGACTATTAAATGTAATATGTTTGGGCCAAAGGGATATTTCATGGGGAGAAATTTAAAAATAGCTAGATTTACAAGTGGTCATTCAAAAATTGCCACAGTTTCAAAAGTAATCAAAATTTAGCTACTTTTCATGTAAAGATAAATCTGAATGAAAACACTGTTCAAAATCCGAAAAATACTCCAACATAATATACTGGAAGTCCAGTATAACATACTGGAACTCTAATATAATATACTGGAGTTCCAACATAAGTATACTGGATCTCCAATATATTATACTGTAGTTCCACCAAAGTATACTGGAATTTTAGAGTTCCAACAAAGTATACCGGTCCAGCATAATATGCTGTAAGTTCATACATAGGTGCTCGAATCTCCAGTATATTATGCTAGAACTTTCCGCGTGTTGGAGTTCCAGCATAATATGCTGGAAGTTCATATACAGGTGTACCAAACTCCAGTATATTATGCTGGACCGGTCTCTATTATAGCAAAATAGTGGCTAATTTTCAACGACTTGGCAAGAGCTGGCTATTTTTGAATGACCAATTCGAAAATTGGCTAGCCCGTGCTATTTTTACCAATTCATGTCAATGGGGAAAAAACATGGCTATTAAAATTTTGAGGGGCTATAGAGGGTCATTTTCTCAACAAATAACGAAAATAATTTTAAGCCTTACAACCAAAAATACGATAGTAAAATTAGATGTGTTTAGATTATTTTCATTTTTCCCCAGTAATGGATCTGAATTGATTGTAGAACCAAACATAGAAAATAGGGTCCATGGTAGAGTCCGGCCTGGATATACGCTAGGCGGAGCAATTGTTTGGTTTAATTTCAATATATTAGAGTAAATTTCACTAAACCTTCTTAACTTATAGGACTTGGGAAACAATACCCTATTAACCTTTTGATTGGGACAATAAACAACGTTGTCCTTAAATTAGCTAGATCATTACATGTGTTTTTAAAATATCAAAAGTAACCTTAAATTAATATGAATTATAATATTTCTCAAAGTAAAATACATAAGTTACTCCCAGAATTATGGACCAAATCCCTGCTACATACTTTTGTCGACGAAAATCATCTTACACACTCAATCCTTCTATGTGTAGCTAAGACATCACTTTTTTCTTGACCAGTTTGTCAAAGTTTGTGTCATTTCATACACAAATAAGGTGATGTCACGTGTTATAACTCAAAAAATTATAAAATACTTAATTTTCACCCTAATTAATATTTTTTATCAAAAAATGAAGGAAAAAAGTCAAAGGATCCCCTCTCCAACACATCTCACCTCTACCCCAACCCTGCTTTTAGTCATCTTCCCCGTTGTAAGTGGTTTCCTCTATTAAAATCCACCCAAATAACTCCTAAAAATCACAGACTCCATTCTCCTCACATTTCACACCCACCAGCCGCCCAGCCTCCCTCACCACTACTGGCCGCCAGACAACTCCACGGTGGTCAAACTTGTCGGCCTACTAGAGGAAGTCGCTCCCTTGCCATTGTAGATAATCGAATCTGGAGGAAACTCGTCAAAGATGGTCGGATCACAGAGCTTCTCCATCGTTCTTTATTTTTAAATCTCTTCTTCTCATCTTTTGTTTCATCTAAACGATTGGCCAAAAAATGGAAGACTCCGATGTAACATAGTTTTTTTGTCGTCCATTTGTTTCCCAGTTGCCTTACCACCACTGTCACGACCCAAAATCTATGGGTTGTGATGGCGCCGGACACCACGGTCAGGCAAGCCAACCCCTTAATCAGTTGAAATACTTTCATGCTTAACATTTTTGAAATCGTTGCCTTTTCTTGCATTTCATAATCAAATAAATACCTTTTTATAAATTAAATACGTTAGAAATCAATTTAATCCAGTAACATAAATCTCAACACATCCTCAGAACCCAGTGGCACAAGTACATGAACAACTACTAAGAACTTATACAATTATACAACACTTGTACGAGGAACAATTGGGACAAGACTTTAAAACAAATGCAAATACATAAGAGGGAGACTCTGTCAGCTGCGGAACGCCTTCGGATAATGTAGCCCGTATAAGTCTCCAAATCAATCACTGTGCTATGATGGTACATGTGCAACAAAGTGCACAACAAGTGTAGTATGAGTACATAAACAGATATGTACCTAGTGAGTATCCCGTCTAACCTCGAAGAAGTAGTGACAAGAGGTCGACTCGACACTCACTAAGGTCCATCAGTATGATATAACAGGGTATAATGAAACAGTAGGCATGTAAGACAGTGAACATCAAATACGTATAAAGCATAGGAATTCAAGTATATACCGAAAGTAAATAACAATTTCCACTTTCCTTTCCCTCAAATATCAAAGTAAATAACAACTTCCACTTTCTGTTCCCCAAATATCTGTCAAGTCAATATCCATGAAACAATACCAATTAGGCATTCGCACACTGGAATAAGACAACCGGCCAGAGTCGAAGGAATATCTAGTCACTGAATAGTCGTAAAGCTTCCCTCGCTCGCAAATCATACCTGTGACTCAGGTGCTGACACATTTATACCAAATTACCATAAAGCTTCCCTCGATCGCGAATCATACCTGTGATTCGAGTGCTGACACACTTATACTGAATATCGTAAAGAACACCTACGGGGACAATTCCCTCTTACAAGGTTTTAAAGGAGACTCACCCCGCTTTAGAATTCCAATACCGCCTTCCAATCCCTTCCGATTACTCCAACGGACGCACAACGCTCCGAAACTACCACATAATGGCAAATCCATGAAAATTCATTCTAATACTCACAACAAATTCAAATTATATACTTTCCCAACCCCGCTCAGAGAAATGACCAAAATTCCCTCGGGCCTACGTGTCCGGAAATCCGAAATTCTTGAAGATACATGCTACCCATAGCTCTACTAGTTCAATCATGCAATTTACTCTACATTCCATACTCAAATTCTTGGATAACTTCCAAATTTACCTTTTCTAGGTTTCTTGAAAAATTTCCCAAATTCCTAAAAATTTCCATGCCTAATCCATGCATATAATCTTGTATTCATCTAACAAACGGAAGGAGTTTACTTACCTTGATGCCTGACGAGAATCCCCCTTGAAATGCTCTCCAAAAATCGACCATGACAATAAAAAATGGGTGAGAAATGACATAAACCTGTCTTTAAAACATTCTGTCCAGTCTTCTCTTTGCACCTGCGGTCCAATAGCCGCTCCTGCGGCTCCGCATCTGCGGAAATTCCATCGCAGGTGCGGCTCTGACTCAACCCAGCATTTCTCGCTTTTGCGGTCCCTTCTCCGCACCTACGCTTCTGCAGGTGCGACCAAATCCTCCACACCTGCAGCCCCCTATAGATCCATCCCAGAACTCGCACCTGCGGCGCTCTTATCCACACCTGCGGTCAAAGCGTCGCAGGTGCGGTCACACCAGATGACAACATCCTTTAGCCTTCTTCAACTTCAAACATCGATCCGTTAATCACCCGGAATCCACCCGAGGCCCCGTCCAATAATACCAACTTGTTCCAAAACATAATGCAGACTTTCTCGAGGCATCAACTCACATCAAACAACATTGAAACTACGAGTCGCACCAAAATCCCAACTTTATGAACTTAGAAATTTCCAACTTCTACATCTGATGCCGAAACCTATCAAATCACGTCCGATTGATCTCAAATTTTGCGCACAAGTAATATTCAACATTACAGACCTGCTCCAACTTCCGGAATCGCATTCGGACCTTGATATCAAAACTTCCACTTCCGGTCGAATTTCTCAAAAACCTTCAAATTTCTATCTTTAGCCAAATGACCTACGAACATCCAAATTCACTTCCGATCGCGCTCCCAACTCCAGAATCACCATACGGAGCTATTCCCAGACCCACAATCTAAAATGGACATCAACCTCACTGAAATGCACTTCAAGCCCAAATCTATGAAATTCTTCAAAAATGCTAACTTCCACAATATGCATCGAAACGCTCCCGGGTTATCCAAAACCCGATCCGGACATACACCCAAGTCCGAAATAATCATACGAACCTGCTGGAATCTTCAAATCCTGATTCGGAGGTCGTATACTCAAAATTCTAATCTTAGTTGATTTCTTAAACTTAAGGCTTCTAAAATGAGAATTTTCTTTCCAAATCAATTCTAAACTTTCTGAAATTCAATTACGACTACGCCCACGGGTCATAACACCTGAAACAAAGCTTCTCACAACTTCAAACCCTTGAACGACGCGCTAGAGCTCAAAACAACCGGTCAGGTCGTTAGAACCACAGCTCCGGCAACTGCCGCTGTTGTAGCGGCGCTATCACGACCCAAATCTACGTAACCGACACCCGGCACACTATCCTACATGAGCGAACCTGTTACGATCCAAAATTCAACTAGTCTTGATGTCACCTAACCCAACTCGCTAAGTAAGTCAATTAACAATGAACCACAAAATACTGATAATGAAATAAATGAATTTTATACATTTCCCCAAGGACTGGTAGTACAAATTATGAGCTTCTAAGATTTCGAGTTTACAAAGCTGGTATGAAATAAATACATCATCTGTTCGAAACATACATGAAAATATTTATAAATCTAAAGCTACCAAGAACAAGAGGCAACTATAACCAGAACGCAGGGACATCTTCAACGCCAACTCCCGCCATTCGCAAAACATCAACTCCAAAATCTGCACGCAAGGTGCAGATGTGTAGTATGAGTACTGATAAGTGGGTATTTTACCAACTTATCTCCTCTTGATACTTAGGCTTTTGTATGAGTTTGTTGAGAAACTAAGTCTTTTTCTGAGGTTTATTGGCATATTTCAGGTATAATACGATTTGGAGATGACATGAAAGAAAACAAGTCAAAATGTGTAAATATTGGGAAAAATAGACTGCTGCCAGTTTTTACTCTATGCGATCACGTAGGTTAAACGCGATCGCATATGTCCAAGTCAAGGAAGTTATGCGAACGTGGAGATGTTTGTGCGAATGCGGAGATGTTTGTGCGAACACAGAGCACTAAAGCCTGGTCAACGGCTGGTCAAATGACCTATGTCAAAGCGTGACACTGTACGCGATCACATACCTGGGAGAGATGATTCACTGCGAACACGGGTGTACAATTGCGAACGCATAGAGCATTTTCTGGGTAGAGATGGAATTTCACGGTTTTAACCCCAAACACACAAATACACGACCTAGCAGATATTTTTCAGTATGTTGATAAGTTTTATAATTTCTTACATCTTAGAAGAGGTCTTGGCTTAGAAGAACAAGTTTTGGAAGCTAGGGTTTGCACACACACTTGGGTCATGAAGATTTGAAGCTTGTGGTTGAGAATTTCTTACCCATTTATGTTCATTTCTTCATTTCCTTGCTTTGTATTGAATAGTTAAGTGTGTAGTATTTATTTCCAACACTTTAATCTTGTTTATGGAAGTATTCATATTTAAAGTGTGTATTAAATACCTTGTTGTGCTTATGTATTGAATGATTTTCATGTATTTATGAAGTGAGTTATTGTTTCTTTAATTATTCTTGTTCTTTAACGTTTCCAAAGGGATTAGCTAAACCTAGGACTCGCCCATTAACTCCGAATTAATTTTGGAAAAGATAATTTGGGGTTGGGAAAGATTAATTAACAAAAACTTGAGGCTTTAACCCTCATTTTATAGATTCTACCTAGGAATAGGATTGAACTACTATTGTAGCCATATACGGGTGTGCTTAATCTCTTAATTGTGTTAGGGATAATTCAACTAGGAAGTCTTGTTAGTCTTCGGAAGAAGCTAATTGAGAATTGTTATCTGTTGCTAATTAACATAAACTCGCTCATATTTGTAAAATCGTGAAATACATTGGATCGTTACTTGAGTGTAATTCCCGATGCATACATACTTGTAGCCATTGATCATTTTATTTGCCTTCTAGGTTAGTTTATATTTTTTCATTAAGCTATAAATATTTTCTAAACCAAATTCTAAGTGTTTGGCATTGCACAATGAGCGATAACTTTCTTACATTCCTAATCTCCTACAAATTGTTCTCTGTGGGATTCGACTCGGACTCATAGTTGGGTAATTTATATTGCATGCGACCGTGTCCATTTAATTTTTAGTAATGGATTTGGACGCCATCAAAATTGGCGCCATTTTCGGGGAACAATTTGGCGTAATTTAGGTTGTTTGAGAAGTAAGATGTCACGACCCGAAATCCCACCTTCAGGCCGTGATGGCGTCTAACGTTGAACCCGCTAGACAAGCCAACGTGTACAGTTAAACTAACATGATAACACCGAATTGACAGAATAAGCTAAAAACAGTTCACAATTCAACAGCGGAAATAGATAAAGTTTCAAAGCTAAGTAAAGACAACATAATACAACGTCGCAATAATTCCCCAAAACCTGGAGTCACAAACTCACGAACAATCTATAGGAGTGCTAAATACAAAGTCTGAAAGGAAATACATGACTGTCTCTGAAAACTAGAGGAAAGACAAAACATAAATGAAGAACTAGGGATAGGAGAGACGCCAAGGCCCACGAACGTCAGCGGGTATACCTTGAAAACTCTGGGGTGGACTGAAGGAGACTCCCTCAACTCTGTCCACTGGGTCCAAGTGCGGGATCTGCACAACAATAAGATGTGCAGTGTAGCATCAATACAACCGACCCCCATGTACTGAGTAAGTGCCGAGGTACTTGTCACCTCACCTATGCATTGGACATGATAAACACTTAGCACATAGCATACGATACCTATTCCCTCACCAAAGTTAGGCAAGACACTTACCTCTGGTCCAAAAATAGCAATCAATCCTTTAACACCTCCTTTCCTTTTGAATTAAACTCCGGAACAACAATATCTAGACATAATTAACTTAAGTATATCAATAATGACTCAATAAATCGATCCCATAGCCTAATTATCCATTTCCTAGCATTCTTCCAAAAACACCAAAATTCGACCCCGGGCCCGCTCGGNTGATTCTAGTGACTAGTTGATGAAAGTGAGAGGAAATGATGTTAAGAACACTTACCTATGGAGCTATGGTGGTGGAGGTCTTCAAATTTCGCCTAAGGAGAGTGGGGAAGAAGGTGGGTTGAGAAAAGTGGTGAAAATCCCGTAATGTTTCTGTTTTGACTATTAAAAATCACTGGGCAAAAATACCCTTCGCGTTCGCGAAGGGTTGACAATCCTGACCTACGCGTCTAACGCCACCTGGAGTGGGCACCTACCTTGTAAGTTAAGGCTCCATAATTATAGAACGAATTTGGCAAATTACGCACAGATAGTTAATTAGTTTATTTATCTATTTATCTATTAATATTATTATTATTACTCTTATTTGTACATAATTAATAAGTTTAACAAGCATGACTCCCTACCGGTACTAAAGTCAAAAAAAGAAACAAAATTTAGTTCACAAAGAAGAATTTAAACACAAGAATTTCCATCACAAGGATCTCATCTTGACATAACTTTCACCGCTGCTCGAGGTCCGGTCTAGATATACCAAATCATTTTAACATGCGAGGATCTCGTCCTCAATTCTGAATCACAAGTAATATGCATATCGTGCCACTCGAAACGTTCCATTTCCTTCATTTAAATATTTTTCGTTAAGAAAAATTTCAACACGTAGGGGTAAACACAACTAACCCCATAGAATTTCTCAATACAAGTATTCACATAAGTAGATTTTTGAGTTACGAAGCTCAACCGAGAGAGGAGCATATTAGAAGAATTTTATTAGATAAGCATAACCGAATTAAGTTTAGAAGATCATCACTTTATAATAATTAGAGATTGTTCTTTTAATGAAATCATTTAATGTAACGACCTCATCCCTACCATAGAAAATATATCAACAGACTAGGTCTCCGCCTCTAGGAATCTATCCTCTACTTTCGACATTCCGACTCCTTTTTCCCTAGGTGGTTATGTTGTTGAGTTGTAGCTAAAAGGGGGCACGTAGCCTGAGTGCTCTGATGAAATATGACTCTCCCAAGTCTGGGGAAATTTCTACCACTAGCCAACATAAAGTATCATCCTGCCCTGAGTCTTCAAAAATTTACAATCATTTTTGAGTCCTTTAATGAGTCTGGGGACTCACCCTCTGGCTATACGAACCAACGTAGGAGTATGACTGGTTAACTTATCAAACATGATGGCATATTCTGATACCGTCGTATGACCTGACGCCACCATGACTTCCACGCTGAGTAGACTTTTGTAGACTTCAAGTTGTTTGAATAACTCCTTTGGTACTGAAGTATAGGGTTCTCAAGGAGGTAGACATACCGAAATTCCCAGCTTTATCTCTTGCAAAAATCCCCGACCTTATACATTCCAAGCCACAACCGATATGACACACGACCTCACAATCTATTCCTTGACAGTGGACTTCCTCCACGTGGCACGAAGTCATAGGTCACAATACCTGATAATCCACGATGTTAAACTTCACAGCTCTTATAAATCAACCCCGTTGTTTTACTCTTATTACCATGGTGTGCAATACTCCATGGTAGCGGTCAAGAAAATCATGTGGGTCTTCAAAAGATATACCACCGAAATGGAGTGGAACTTGTTTGGTAACTTGTCCAAACTCAATAAACGGACTAGTGCATCCTGCAACCATGGAGTAGCTATAAATCATTCCGGAATCTGAACTAGTCCAACATATACTTACTGAGCTAGAACCTCCGCATCTAGATCCATCTGACACTGTACAATAAGTGCTGATGTTCGAGCTTTAGACTGCGCTCTGCTTCTGTCTCTTCCCTTGATCGTAACTGTCACTGGTGCTTCATCTCTGGTTCGGTTGTAGACGCTTCGCGTGTTGTCGAGATTAGTGAGAGGACAAGAGTAGGCAATTTCAATCATCAATGATAGAATAAATTCGCACTGGAGATGAAGAAATGTGGAGTTATTCCTAACTTTGCAGCCTCTGGGGATAATTACAGACGTCTCTGTACCGATCCCTCATACTCTACCAAGTTTGTCCGTGAGTTGTGAGACCTAAGAAACCTAGAGCTCTGATACTAACTTGTCACGACCCGATATCCCACCTTCGGGCCGTGATGGCGTCTAACATTGAACCCGCTAGACAAGCCAATGTGTATAGTTAAACAAACGTGATAACACTGAATTGACAGAATAAGCTAAAAATAGTTCACAATTTAACAGCGGAAATAGATAAAGTTTCAAAGCTAAGTAAAGACAACATAATACAACGTCGCAATAATTCCCGAAAACCTGGAGTCACAAACTCACGGACTATCTATAGGAGTGCTAAATACAAAGTCTGAAAGGAAATACATGTCTGTCTCTGAAAACTAGAGGAAAGACAAGATAGAAATGAAGAACTAAGGATAGGAAAGACGCTAAGGCCCACAAACGCCAGCGGGTATACCTTGAAGCCTCTAGGGTGGACTGAAGGAGACTCCCTCAACGCTGTCTACTGGGTCCGAGTGCGGGATCTGCACAACAATAAGATGTGCAGTGTAACATCAGTACAATCGACCCCATGTACTGAGTAAGTGCCGAGTCTAACCTCGGCCGAAGTAGTGACGAGGCTAGGACACGACAACAAATTGTACCTGTGCAGTTCAATAGTATAGTAGAAACTAAACAAGAATACAATTACGGGGAAGAACATGCTGGGGGTAAGGGATAGCAAATACTGAAATGATGGAAACAAAAACAACAGTCTAAAATATCCGAAAATAATAACGGGGATTGACAACACAAATCAAACAGTGAAAAGAAACGGCACGGCATGACCCCTCGTGCATAACACCCTAAAATATGGCACGGAATGTCCCCTCGTGCATAAACAATATAAAAAAGGCACAGAATGCCCCCTCGTGCATAAACAACACAAACATGGCATAGAATGTCCCCTCGTGCATAAACTATATAAAATATAGCACGGAATGTCCCCTCGTGCATAAACAATATAAAATATCGCACGGAATGTCCCCTCGTGCATAAACAACATAAACATGGCACGGAATGTCCCCTCGTGCATAAACAACATAAACATGGCACGGAATGTCCCCTCGTGCATAAACAATAATAAATATGGCACGGAATGTCCCCTCGTGCAGAAATGATATAAAATATGGCACAGCATCACCTTTCGTGCTTTTACTCTCTTCCTCACTATGAAAATTATGATGTAATCAATGTAAATCATGGAACAGCGTCACCCTTCGTGCTTTACACTCTTCCTCACCAAAAACAATGACAATATCAATGGCAAGGAATGCAGCATAGTTGAAATACAATTCAAAATCACCTGGCAAGGGGAAAGTATCAGTCAATATCATAACAATTGCCCGACAAGGGTCTCAGCTATAACCAACCTTTTCAAGTATATCATTTATAGTTGGGTCATCAATCGGACCATTACATCACAAGTTCGTCAACGAGGATTTTCAACAACAGTCAACTTCCAAGTAGAGATAAATTCATAATACAATGGATATGGAAGTAAGGACAAGAATTTCATCAAAAATGGACTCACGGGCATGCTTGACACACAATGCATAGGTACTCGTCACCTCACCTATGCATTGGACATGATAAACACTTAGCACATAGCATACGATACCTATTCCCTCACCAAAGTTAGGCAAGACACTTACCTCGGGTCCAAAAATAGCAATCAAGCCTCTAACACCACCTTTCCTTTTGAATTCAATAATTAACTTAATTATATCAATAATGACTCGATAAATCGATCACATAGCCTAATTATCCATTTCCTAGCATTCTTCCAAAAACACCAAAATTCGACCCCGGGCCCGCTCGGTCTAAACACGAGTCTCGGACCAAAACCCGAATACCCATACCCCCACTAGTTCAAATATATGATTTTTTTTAAATCCGACCCCAAATTGAGGTTGAATTATCCAAAATCCCATAAACCCTACCTCTACCCAAATCCCCTAATTTTTACTTTGTTTTCATGATTTTTAGGCCTAGATTCTAGTTATTAGTTGATGAAAGTGAGAGGAAATGATGTTAAGAACACTTACCTATGGAGCTATGGTGATGGAGGTTTTCAAATTTCGCCTAAGGAGAGTGGGGAAGAAGGTGGGTTGAGAAAAGTGGTGAAAATCCAGTAATGTTTCTATTTTAACTATTAAAAATCACTGGGCAAAAATACCCTTCGCGTTCGCGGGCCCATGGCCGCTTTCGCGAAGGATTGACAATCCTGACCTATGCATTCACGTAGGTTTGACACCACTGGCTTAGGCGTTCGTGAGCCTAGGTCTGCGTTCGCGAGCCTAGGTCTGCGTTCGCGATGAACAAACTACCCAGCCCCCCAGACCCCCAGCCTAACACTACACGTTCGCACCCCTGGGATGCGTTCGCGTAGAGACACTAGCCAGGCCACCATAATTACCCTCCGCGTTCGCGGGCTTTTGGTCGTGTTCGCGAAGGGTATTATACCAGAAACCAAAAAATAGTCCAAACACCAGATTTTTCTAACTTTATACACCCCGTTAACTACCCGAAACATACCCGAGCCCTCGGGTCTCAAAACAAAAAACACACACGACTCCCAAATCATTATACGGACTTACTCAAGTACTAAAACCACCGAAATAACATTAAACTCAATGAATTAAACACCAAGATCTATGAAAATCCTCAAAAACATCATTAACCTTTAACTTTTCCATTTTCGATCCGAAACTCATCAAATCAAGTCCGTTTTACACCAAATTTTACAGGTAACTCACATATTGAGCCTGTTCCGGGTATCAGAACCATAATACGGGCCCGGTAACACAGATTTCACATCAAAATTTATTTTCAAAAGTCTTCCTTATTTTGAGAAAACAATTTTCTTTAAAAATTAATTTCTCTAAAAATTAATTTCTCGGGCTTGGGACCTCGGAATTCATTTTCGGGCATACGCACAGGTCCCATATTTTATTACGGACCCTCCCGGACCGTCAAATAACGGGTTCGGGTCCGTTTACCAAAAATGTTGACAAAAGTCAACTTTATTCCATTAATTATCATAAATTCAACAGTTCAACACATTTCCACATAAAAACTTCCCGGCTACGTGCTCGGGTTTTGCACACACATCGAGGTGAGATTAATGGAGGCTTTCGGGGCCCTGAAAAATAGATTTAGATAAATTAACATAGGATGACCTTTTGGGTCATCACATAAGCGTAAGTGCTTTGGTCCAAACTTGTGAATATTTTTGTAATTATTTTTCTTACCTTGGTCTATTTTTCTTGTTTGTTTCTTTTTTATTTTCTTAGTTTTTGAAAAAAAAAATTGTCATCATATAATGAAAATTGGTCGGATGGTAGTTGTTCATACTTTGATGACCATTGTCCTTATTGTGGAGGACCACACTCGTGGCAAAATTGTGTAAATTCTCCCGGGGGTAGATTGTGCGCACAATCTCAAACCCATGAGTGGAGTATTTGTTATAAGTGCGGTCGTCAAAAATGTCAATGGTATAATTGTGTTTATTTGTCCGTCCCTTCCCCAAGCCCCCGCTATGATGATTCTACTTTTTGTTATGAGAATTATAGGGATGAGGAAGTGGAAGAAATTGAGATGGCCGAAGTGAAGAGTTCAAGCTCATGGTGGAATGCCTACTTGAAGGAGGAAACAAAGAGCAAAATGCCTTGGAAGAGCTTTTGGAAAATAGTATCCAAAATGACTTGGCACTTGAAAGGTTGCACTCACAAATGGAAGAAATGCTTGAAGCATTAAAGGTCCAAAAAGCTTCGGAAGTGAGTGATAGCCAAGAACCTTCCTTAGAGGTTGAAGTCGAAAATCCTTCCTTGGCACTTGATCATAACCAAGAAGAACTCTCAAATGCTCAAAATGAGAAGATGATGCTCATGTTGGAAGCCATTCTTAAAAATGAGGAGAAGCACAACTTTGCACTCGAGGACTTAAAACAAGGTGTGACTCAAAATGATGAGCATATCCGCACTTTGGAGGATCAAATGAAGTCATTAATGGAGGCTTATTATGCCTATCAATTTGAAAGTGTGGAAGGAAGCCAAGAAGAGTCCAATTCCGAGGAAGAAAGTGAGCTTTACTTTGAGGAATCAAGAATTGAACATCCTCCAACCGACTCCATGAGTGTTAGTGATGCCAAGGAAAATATGGAACTAGAGTCAACAGGGGTGATTGAAAATATTGCTGAAATTGACTCTAGTCCGAGGGAAAAAGAGGATGTCAAAATCCGAAAAAATTGCAAGTTGGAGGTTTGAAGTCACATTCCAAGCATTTTTCATCATTGGAATTGTGTGGTGAAATGGGAGTTGAACTACACGAGTCAATGAAGGATTTTGAGGAGGAAAGACTAAGTCCATACATTCTACAATTTGAGGGAACAAGAAAGCAAAATGACATTCCTCACATGAAAGCCAAGAAGTGCAAAATGAAAAAATTAATGCTTGGCTTGGTCATCGACTTACCAACCCCCACCTCTCGTGGTCACAAACTTGACTCCAACCTAGGTTCCCAGTTCATATCGTCCAAGTAGCGATAAAAGTGGTTAAGTTGACTTGCGTCGTGCCACGACGTTAAATGCGACGCTTGGTGGGAGGAAACCCATCTTTTTCTAAATATTTGGTCATTTTGGAAAATTTCTTTTTTAGAATAGCTTCTTATATTGTTTCTAACCAATCTAACAAGTTTCAAGATTTTTGGAGTTGATTTGAGTAGGTCGGGGTGACCGGGAAGCCAAAAAACAGTAGCTGGTGCAAAATTGTAGAACATAACACTGCCCCACTATGCGATTGCAGAAAATACCCTGCGTTCGCAGAACAGTAGGGTTCAGCTAAAAATGCGATCGCATAAGTTGCTAGGCCATCGCGAATATCTGGGGGTTGTTGTTCTACGCGATCGCATAGTTCCAGGTAAGTTTCTAAACTTTAAACACTGGAAACGAAACATTGCCCACTCCTCTGCCCAAAACAAACTTTCTCACCCCCTGGCCCTCAAAAATCATCTCAAGGGTTTCTCTCTTCAATTCCATACTACTAATCAATTTTAATCTCAAAGGTATGTTGTCACGACCCAAATCTCCCTCCGTTAGGTATCGTGATAGCACCTAGTCTTAGGGACTAGATAAGCCTAACATTTAATAAATAACAACAATAATAAAGGAAAATCCAGCATTCTCGATATAGAATCTTCACAAAATTTACATTTTTCCCAAAACCGGTAATACAAGTCATACGCTCTACGAATTTTCTCTACAACTCCTAAATACAACTATTTAGAAATAGTAAGAACAGTTGAATAAAACAGGAAGGTGACTCTGAAGCCTGCGAACGCAGCTGCAAGCTACCCTGAATCTCCCCGGCAATGATCCGCGTAGCTACTAACAACAATTACCTGGATCTGCACACAAAAATGCGCAGAAGTGTAGTATGAGCACACCACAGCGGTGCCCAATAAGTATTAAGACTAACCTCAGTGAACTAGTGACGAGGACTAGTCACGACACCACTGGTCTAATAAAATAACAGGCACAATATAGAAATGACCGAACATAATATCTATCTAAAGATTTTACGATATAATTAACAACATGACAATATAATAAGGAAGGAATTACTGAAAATTAATCAACGTAACAGCATAATAGTTCGTAGAAAAATGAACAGAAATACGAGCCAAAACCGAAAATCACCACAAAATAAAAACATTGGTAACTCAACACTGCGTCAGTTTGTTCTCATCAGGCTTTAGCCAATAAATCCAATAAAATGGTGAAAACTTTTAAACCATAGCTTATATTGAAGCTTTAAACATATAATCGTTTCAGGATAGAACAATTTTCCTTGAACATACTTTCTTCGAATATACATACATACATACATACATACATACATACATACATACATACATATATATATGTATATACATATATATATGTATATACATATATATATGTATTAGAAAGAGAAATCTGTAAAACATAGTTCTTTCAAAATACATGATTTTCAAATATACTCCCCCAGTAAACGTATTTCAATATCATTTTCTACAAGACGAATACTTTTCAAATATACCTTTGAAATAAAAATCTTTCAATCATACTCTCCTCGAGATAACTCTACCGGAGCTCAGTCCGTAACGCAAAACTTGTCATGCAGTACAGGGGGAAAGCTCCCGGAATCTCGTCCGTAGTCCCAATTTAAATATGCAATACAGTATAGGGAGAAAGCTCCCGGAATCTCGTCCGTAGTCCCAATTTAAATATGCAATACAGTATAGGGAGAAAGCTCCCGGAATCTCGTCCGTAGTCCCAATTTAAATATCCAATGCAGTACAGGGGGAAAGCTCCCAGAATCTCGTCCGTAGTTCCAATTTAAATATGAAATGCAATATAGGGGGAAAACTCCCTGAATCTCGTCCGTAGTCCCAATTTAAATATGCAATGTTGTACATAGGGAAAGCTCCCGGAATCTCGTCCGTAGTCCCAATTTAAACATGCAATGTTGTACGGGGGGAAAGCTCCCGGAATCTCGTCTGTAGTCCCAATTTAAATATGCAATGCAGTACAGCTGAGGAAAACAACCAGAATGCGACAGAAACAACACAATTGCCAGAAGAGGCGCAAAAGCAACAAAGACAGAATGCAAGATGCGACGAGCAAATCGACACAAAGACTTGAATCATAAGAATGGTAAAAACTCACTCATAAGAAGTAGTCACTGAAGGGAATACCAAGAACAAGTGAAACGATATAACGAGGGGAAAACAAAACAAATATAACAACGATTCACAATATTCAAGTCATCAATCAGAAACCAATCATCCCGGCAAGGGAAACAACTATAACCAATCTCGTCTAAACAATCAACTTTACAGAATAAAACTCAGCTTGAACAATGCTCAGTAATATGCAACACCAAGGAAATACCATCAACATGGATGATTATCAACTAAACCTAAGTAACACTTAAGGGAAAATCATATAAATCACAATGTACGACTCATGGGCATGCTTGACACCAACGTATAGATATTCCTATCACTGCTAAACAATTATAGGGCAAGACTATGTTAATTCTAGTCAATAGGCAGTTTATGAAGGAAGATATAGCACGACGGTAGAATAGGTACAGTCGTCAGTTAATTCAATTAAGATCAAATAAGAAACAAAGGAAAACTAAGCAAGTAATTTCTAATTTAAGCAGAAGGAGATGAACTAGCAATCGAAACTCAGATATAAAAAAAATACAACTTCATACACAGGAACTATAAGAACCTAATAATCCTAAATGGCCAATCTATTTGCAAATAAGTCCAAGTACGCACTCGTCACCTCGCGTACACGGCTACAATCAACATAGAAGACTCAATCCTAAGGGGTAGTTTCCCCACACAATGTTAGGCAAGATACTTACCTCGAAGACAACAACCCGGTACTCTAAAATGGACTTCTCGGGCGGAAAGACCTCCGGACGGCTCGAAATCAACTAAAACCACTTCAAAATACACATAAAATGTATAAGGAACTATTTCGAATAATAAATTTTCGATATTTACAAGAATATAAAAATCGACCCAAAAGTCGACCCCTGGGCCCGCACCTCGGAACTCGTCAAATTTTGCAAAATTCGAATACCCATACTGATACGAGTTCAACCATAGAAAATTTATCGAATTCTGATATCATTGTATCCCTCAAATCACAATTTTTCATTTTGAAGTTTTCTTTCAAAACCAACATTTTCTCAACTAAAACCACAAATTAAATGATAAAAATAAAGATAAAATCATGGAATATATTTAGTTATAGTTGAAGAACACTTACCCGATCGAATTGTGTGAAAACCCCCTCAAAAATCGCCAAGAACCGAGCTTTAGAAGTCAAAATATGAATAAAATGGTCTAACCCTCGTTTTTTGGATTATATTCTATCTGCCCAAATATTTGTTCAATGCGATCGCGGATGAGAATATTCGATCGCATAGAAGGAAAAATGACACTGGTCAAATTGTGCTATGCGATTGCGTAAGGAGTGAAGCGATCGCATAGAAGGAAAATTTATTGACCAAAATAAAGGTTTAGGCGATCGTTAATGAAGTAATGTGATCAAATAGAAGGAATTTTCTGCTGCCCCACGCCACACTGTGCGATCGCGAACCAACGTGTGCGAACGCAATGAAGGGAAAAATGGGCGGGTGCAAGGCAACACTATGCGATCGTGACTACTACTATGCGATCACATAGAAGGAAACTAGAGACAGCATCAGCACTGCAAAAAGAGGGAAGAGTGACCTGAAGCCTATCTGAAACACACCCGGGACCCCCGAGACCCCGTCCAAACACACAGACAAGTCATATAACCTAACACGGACTCGCTCGAGGTTTCAAATAACATGAAACAACACCAAAACGATGAATCAAACCAAAAATCAAACTTATGAATTTTCAAATCTTCAAATATCAAAAATCGTGCTGAAACCTATCAATTCAACCCGGAATGACGCCAAATTTTGCAGACGAGTCAAAAATAACACAACGGACCTACAACCATTCCCGGAATTCCATTCCGAGCCCGATATCAAAATTTCACCTTCGCCAAAATTCTAACTTTCGCCAAATTAGCTCAAATTACTCTACGGACCTCCAAAACCAATTCCGGACACGCGCCTAAGTCCAAAATCATCATACAAATCTGTTGGCATCACCCAAAACTCATTCCGAGACCGTTTACTCAAAAGTCAAACCTCCGGTCAACTTCCACCACTTAAGCTTCAAAAATTGGAATTTCTCTTCCAATTCGACTCTAGATCATCTGGTAACTGAATCCAACCACGCACGTAGGTCGATATACACAATGTGAATTTGTTAAAGACCTTACGCCACCAAACAGAGCTTCAATTCTCAAAACGACTGGTCGGGTTGTTACATTCTCCCCATCTTAAAACGAACATTCGTCCTCGAACGTGCCAAGTTTCACCTCGGACTCATCCAATAACTGATTGCACACTTCCAACACACAGCTGTGGGTGATCCCACATCACCCCAACCTACATAAGCTTGATGACGCCATCACAACTGCAATTTAGCCTTCCTATCATCATTGATAAGCCTCCAACCCCAATTTCTCACCTTCTACTCATTTCCATAAGACCCGATTCTAAATCCATATTAGCCTCAACCAGCTTCTTTAACTCATGACTATACCCATAAGGTACGACCACACAATATAGCACATAACACATGGGCTCACAATAACACTTTTGATCACAATAGCTGCCCGAAATCAACTTAGCATTTGCAATTAGCCTCACATCTGAAAGAACTCTGTTTCCAAGTCCCATAATACTGATAATGATGCAATAAACACGAAGACCTCATTATTAGACACCCGAATCACCGAGTCACATATAACACCACCGAGCACACATCCCGCAAGCTAAACTAAAGAAGCACATAACGAAATGACTGAGTATGAAAATAGAAACATATAAAGGTACTATCAAACAAGCCCATAGGCATAACTCTCTATCAATACTGACTTAAAAGAGCAATATAATAAGGAAGAAGCAAGGTATATGAACAAATCACAAGGATCCCATTATGATATAACTTCTACTACGGTACTCAGCCCGGTCCAAACATATCAAATCACAAAGAATCACGAGGGTCTCTCCCTCAACTCTATATCACATGCCGAATATATATCATACCAATTTAAATATCCCGCTAACTCATCTCGGCTAACAAAATCATAACGCTCACTAAACTCATATCTCAATGGAGTATCAAATCACAGCTCGTAAACAAAATACTTAGGAAAAATCACATAAAGCTCACCATAATGAACAACAAGGACTCACTTCTAGTCTCACCCCTCTAATTGATGAATAAACAATGATAGACATGGGTTACCACTCATAGAATCTCCCAACAAGACTAAGCATGAAAAAATAGAGTGCAAAGCATGAAACTCTCTTATCATTAAAGCAACAAATAAGGGAAACTCGTCCCGACCAGCAGAACTATAATGAAATACAAATGGTGCCCCTCTGTAACACATCAAAATATACTTGTATGATAATATCTAGCACAATAGCCTTCAGCCTACTATATGAAACACATAAATGGGCTAGGCCTCCCCCTCTTGGGCGCCCTCTACTCACCTGAATGCCCTGCTGCGACACACATGTCTGGATCCTAGAATAACCTCTCACCCTGTAACTGGTATCTCCATACTCAAAACAACCACTCTACCGACGTGGCTGTAGAAGCCATACAATTCGAGTACTTTGATTCCCACAAGTACTTGAAACCCCATGGATAGCTGGTAATGCAAGCTGAACTGAGTGACCCACAAAATCTCTATTGTGGGGGTACCCTGCTTCCTTATAAATTACTAGTGGATTTCTCCGATCAACGAGGCCTCATTGCCTCCCTGAACCCTCACTCTTAATCTCATCTGTCCTCTCACTCCCGGTCCCACAAGCTCTCTAACTGGCGAGCGATCCCTACTACCTGCTGAAACGAGGCATCAGACTCTAACTCTCGAGTCCTGCTAAACAGAATATCAGGCCTGAGTCCCTCAATGAATCTAGGGACTCGCCTCCTAACTGAAGCAACCAAGTGAGGTACATAACTGGCCAACTCACTGAATCTGACGGCGTACTCTAATACTGACATAGTGCCCTGACGCAAATACTCAAGCATCGTGCGTCATGCATTTCAGAGGGGTTGGAGTGCAACTCCCTCCAAGCATATCTGAAACCTAAATCCATGCAAGTGAATCTAAATCGTCCGGGATACCCCAACTCATATGCCCGCCATCACTGACAAGTCGTTCTTCCGAACTGAGACGTGACAAAAACAACCCCCCTCGTCTCTACAATACCCAAAGTACGAAGAATGTAGTGACACTCCCCCAGGAAACCCTAGGCATCATCTGTCGCCAATCTATTGAAAGATATGAGGGTGGTACTTCATGTACCTCTCAAGTCCAAGGTGTTCTCCCTCCGATGCTTCTGCCCTAACCATGGGCTAAACTGAAACCACATGTTGTGCTGCCATGACAACTGGAACCTGACCAACATGGTCTCGCTACTCTGGAGGGTAGATGGTGGGAGGCTGAACTCCTCCCCTGATCTGTGGAGTAGCCGGTACACTAGAATTAATCGCTCCTGAGTCAATGTACCAATTATACTAAAAAAAAACTGCACCCAGTTCTTGGAAGTTCTGGGTAGCAACAAGCACCTCCAGCACCTGTCGCCCAACTAGAACTACTGGCGGCTCCTCAATGGCTGCTCTGGTAGGCATCTTAACTGCGGCACGTGCTTCTTGTCGACCTCTGCCTCTGCCCCCAACGATCTCTGCTCCGGGGGTAATATTATCAGGAGCCGCATCTCGTGTCCTCACAATCAGTGAGGGAATGGAACGGTAATTTCAAACTTCAAGATCAATGAACTCGCACGATAGGAATGAAGGAAGTGAAATTGTCCTAATAGTCCCGTAGCCTTTCGAAAATAAGTACAGGCGTCTCCGTACCGATCCGTAAGACTCTACCAAACGTGCTTATGACTCGTAGAACCTATGAACCTAGAGCTCTGATACCAACTTGTCACGACCCAAATCTCCCTCCGTTGGGTATCGTGATTGCACCTAGTCTTAGGGACTAGGTAAGCCTAACATTTACTAAATAACAACAATAATAAAGGAAAATCCAACAGTCTCGATATAGAATCTTGACAAAATTTACATTTTTCCCAAAATCGGTAATACAAGTCATAAGCTCTACGAATTTTCTCTCCAACTCCAAAATACAACTGTTTAGAAATAGTAAGAACAGTTGATAAAACAGGAAGGTGACTCTGAAGCCTGCGAACGCAGTAACAAGCTACCCGGAGTCTCCTCGGCAATGATCCGTGTAGCTACTAACAACAATTACCTGGATCTGCACATAAAAATGCGCAGAAGTGTAGTATGAGCACACCACAGCGGTGCCCAGTAAGTATCAAGAATAACCTCAGTGAAGTAGTGACGAGGACTAGTCATGACACCACTGGTCTAATAAAATAACAGGCATCAATATAGAAATGACTGAACATAATATCTATCTAAAGATTTTACGATATAATTAACAACATGACAATATAATGCGGAAGGAATTATCAAAAATTAATCAACGGAAAAGCATAATAGTTCACAGAAGAACGAACAGAAATACGAGCCAAAATCGAAAATTACCACAAAATAAAAACACTGGTAACTCAGCACTGCGTCAGTTTGTTCTCATTAAGCCTTAGCCAATAAATCCAATAAATTGGTGAAAACTTTTAAACCACAGCTTATATTGAAGCTTTAAGGATATAATAATTTCAGGATAGAACATTTTTCCTTGAACATACTTTCTCCGAATATACATATATAAATATATATATATTAGAAAGAGAAATCTTTAAAACATAGTTCTTTCAAAATACATGATTTTTAAATGTGCTCCCCCAGTAAATGTATTTCAATATCATTTTCTGCAAGACAAATACTTTTCAAATATACCTTTGAAATAAGAATCTTTCAATCATACTCTCCTCAAGATAACTCTACCAGAACTCAGTCTGTAACTTAGAACCTGTCATGCAGTGCAGGGGGAAAGCTCCTGGAATCTCGTCTGTAGCCCCAACTTAAATATGCAATGCAGTACAGGGGGAAAGCTCCCAGAATCTCGTCCGTAGTTCCAATTTAAATATGAAATGCAGTATAGGGGGAGAACTCCCGGAATCTCGTCCGTAGTCCCAATTTAAATATGCAATGCAATACATGAGGAAAGCACCCGGAATCCCGTCCGTAGTCCCAATTTAAATATGCAATGCAGTACGGGGGGAAAGCTCTCGGAATCTCGTCCGTAGTCCCAATTTAGATATGCAATGCAGTAGAGATGAGGAAATCAACCAGAATGTGACAGAAACAACACAATTTCCACAATAGGTGCAAAAGCAACAAAGACATAATGCAAGGTGCGACGAGCAAATCAATACAAAGACTTGAATCACAAGAATGGTAAGAACTCAGTCATAAGAAGTAGTCACTGAAGGGAATACCAAGCACAAGTTAAACGATATAACAAGGGGAAAACAAAACAAATATAACAACGATTCACAATATTCAAGTCATCAATCAGAAACCAATCATCCCGGCAAGGGAAGCAGCTATAACAAATCTCGTCTAAACAATCAACTTTACAGAATAAAACTCAACCTGAATAATGCTCAGTAATAGGCAACACCAAGGAAATACCATCAACATGGATGATTATCAAATAAACCTAAGTAACACTTAAGGGAAAATCATATAAATCACAATGTACGACTCACAGGCATGCTTGACACCAACGTATAGATATTCCAATCACTGCTAAACAATGATAGGGAGAGATTATGCTAATTCTAGTCAAATAGGCAGTTTATGAAGGAAGATATAGCACGATGGTAGAAAAGGTACAGTCTTCAGTTAATTCAATTAAGATCAAATAAGCAACAAAGGAAAACTAAGCAAGTAATTTATAATTTAAGCAGAAGGAGATGAACTAGCAATCGAAACTCAAATATAAAAAAAATACAACTTCATACACAGGGACTATAAGGACCTAATAATCCTAAAAGTCCAACATATTGGCAAATAAGTCCGAGTACGCACTCGTTACCTCACGTACACGGCTACAATCAACATAGAAGACTCAATCCTAAGGGGTAGTTCCCCCCACAAGGTTAGGAAAGATACTTACCTCGAAGACGACAAACCAGTACTCTAAAATGGACTTCTCGGGCGGAAAGACCTCCGGACTGCTCGAAATCAACTAAAACCACTTCAAAATACACATAAAACGTATAAGGAACTATTCTAAATAATAAAGTTTCGATCTTTACAAAAATATAAAAATCGACCCAAAAGTCGACCCCCGGGCCCGCACCTCGAAACCCGTCAAATTTTACAAAATCCGAATATACATTCCAATATGATTTCAACCATACAAAATTTATCGAATTCAAATATCATTTTATCCCTCAAATCACGATTTTTCCTTTTTGAAGTTTTCTTTCAAAACCAACATTTTCTCAACTAAAAACACAGAATAAATGATGAAAATAAAGATAAAATCATGGAATATATTTAATTGTAGTTGAATAAGACTTACCCAATCGAATTGTTTGAAAAATCCCTCAAAAATCGCCAAGAACTGAGCTCTAGAATTCAAAATATGAATAAAATTGTCTAACCCTCATTTTTTGGATTATATTCTGTCTACCTAGATATTTGTTCAATGTGATCGCGGATGCGTAAGGAGTGAAGCGATCTGTCACGACCCAAATTTCCCTCTGTTGGGTATCGTGATGGAACCGAGTCTTAGGGACAAGGTAAGCCTAACAGTTACTAAATAACAACCATAATAAAAGGAAAACTAACAGTCCCGATATAGAATCTCAACAGAATGTACAAACGTTTCCAAACCCGGTAATACAAGTCATAAGCTCTACGAATCTTCTAGAACTTCTAAATACAATTGCTTGGGAATAATTACAACAGTTGAATAATAACAGGAAGGTGACTCCGAAGCCTGCGAACGCAGCAGCAGGTTACCTTGAGTCTCCTCGGCAGCATCTGCACCGCTACTAACAACCAATACCTTGATCTGTGCAAACAAAAATGCACAGAAGTGTAGTATGAGCACACCATAGTGGTGCCTAGTAAGTATCGAGACTAACCTCGGTGGATTAGTGATGAGGACTAGTCAAGACACCACTGGTCTAACAAAATAACTAGCATGAATATAGAAATAACCGAACACTACTTCTATCTACGAATTTACAGGGCCTTTTACAACAATGTCAAATACGATGCGGAAGGAAATTACAGAAATTAACCACGAAACAACATAAAATGAACACAAAGATGAAAAACAAACAAGCCAAACCGGAAGAAAACACAATGCCATAGAGAACTCTGATAACTCAACTCTACGTTTGTATGTTCACCTTGAGCCTTAGCAATTAAAATCCATAAACTGGTGGAAGCCTTTAAACAGCGATTTGTATGAAAAACTTTGCAAATATGCTCATTTTAATGTAGAAGGCTCTTCTTTGAAAACATATTTTCTCCATATATATATATATATAACAGAGTGAAATACCAAAAACATAGTTTCTTTCAAAATACGAAATTTCCAACGATGTTTCCCCAATAAATGACTTACAAATATCATTTTAGGCAAGACGAATGCTTTTCAAATATCCCTTCGATGTAAAATTCATTCAACTATAATCATCTTGAAACCATTACTTTTCAATAAAATCTCGAAATCATAATTTCCTCAAGATAAATCTGTCGGAACTCAGTCTGTAACTCAACTTGCTATACCGTACAGGAGGAACATCAAGTATTGTCAATAAATGCAGAAAGAGATCAATATGAATATCCCAATTAACACAATGAAATATTAACTCTTAAACAAGTGCAGTAAATAGCACACAGGAACAGCGGAAATAATAATGCATAAATACGGCACGGAATGTCCTCTCGTGCTAAAATAACATAAACACGACACAGAATGTCCCCTCGTGCTAAAATAACATAAACATGGCACGGAATGTCCCCTCGGGCTATATAAAATAAACATGGCATGGAATGTACCCTCGTGCTAGATAACATAAACACGGCACAGAATGTCCCCTTGTGCTAAAATAACATAAACAGGGCACGGAATGTCCCCTCGTGCAAAAATAACATAAACATGGCACAGAATGTCCCCTCGTGCTAAATAACATAAACATGGCACGGAATGCCCCCTCGTGCCAAAATAACATAAACATGGCACGGAATTTTCCATCGTGTAAAAATAACATAAACATGGCACGGAATGTCCCCTCGTGCTAAATAACATAAACATGGCTCGGAATGTCCCCTCGTGCTAAAATAACTTAAAACATGGCACGGATTGTCCCCTCGTGCTAAATAACATAAACATGGAACGAAATGTCCCCTCATGCTAAATTATGATAAAAAAAAAATTTAACAAGGGAAATCAACAATAAGAACCATAAATCACAACATCCCGGCAAGGGAGTCAACAACGCAAACTGTATCATTAACAGTATAAAAAACAATAGAAATCATACCATCCCGGCAAGGGAGTCAACAGTGAAAACAACATCATCCCGGCAAGGGAAATAACTATATCCAATCTTGCCTAAACAATTAACTTTACGAAATAAAACTCAGCTCAAACAAGAGCCCAATAATAGGCAACATTAAGAAAACACCAACAACTTAAATGTTTATCAACTAGGTCCAAGTAGCACATAAGGGAAAAATCATATAAAGCACAGTGTAAGACTCACAGGCATGCTTGATACCAATGAATGAATGTTCTAACTACGGCTAAACAACTATAAAGCTAGATAACACTAGTATAGTCAATTTGACAGTTTTAGGAAGCAAGTATAGCATGAAGATAAGAGCAGTAAGATATTCAATTAAGTCAATTAAGATCAAATAGCCAACGAAGGAATCCAAAAGAAAGTAATTATAATTTAAGCAGGAAAGGATGAAATTAACAACCATGGATTCAAACGTAACAATTACAACTCATACACAGGTAACATAAGAACCTACGATTCCTAAAAGGCCAATCTATTAGAAAATTAGTCCGAGTACGCACTCGTCACCTCGTATACACGGACTACAATCAACAAAGAAGACTCAATCCTAAGGGGTAGTTCCCCCAAACAAGGTTAGGCAAGATATTTACCTCAACGAAGATAACCCGGTACTCAAAAATGGACTTCTCGGGAGAAAAGACCTCCGGATAGCTCAAAATCAACTAAAACAACTTCAAAACACACATAAAACATATAAGGAACTATTTCGAATAATAAATTTTTAATATTTACAAAATTTTAAAAATCGACCCAAAAAGTCGACCAACGGGCCCGCACCTCGGAACCCGACAAATTTACAAAATCCGATTACCCATTCACCCACGAGCCCGAATATATAATTTGTTTTGAAATCCCACCACAAAACGAGGTCAAATTCCCAAATAATCAAAAAGCCCTAACTCTACCCAAATCCTTAATTTTCTACCCTTGATCTCATGTTTTTAGGCCTAAAATCTAATGGGTGTTGATAAAAATGGAAGAAAACAAGGTTAGGATTACATACATATGAAGCTGTGGTGAAGTTCTTCAAAATCGCCCAAGAGGTGTGGACAAGAAAGAGTTTGTGAAAAATGGGGAAAATCCTGTAACCATTCTGTTTTTGGGACTAAATAATAACTGGGCGATTTTATAACTATGCGATCACGAAAGGAGTAATGCGATCGCATAGTAGACAATTCCCAGCTTTCCTATACTCCTATGCGGTCGCAGAACTGGCTATGCGGTCGCATAGTGCAACAGAATCCCCCCTTTCAACACTGTACTATGCGATCGCGAAGGGCCCTATACGATCGCATAGTACTCGACACCAGACACCAGCAAAAGGCTAAAACACCATATTTTTCTAAGTTTTTGCACCCCGAAACTCACCCGAGCCCTCGGGGCTCAAAACCAAATATTCACACAACCTCAAAAACATCCTACAAACTTATTCGTGTAATTAAATCACCAAAATAACATAATAAACATCGAACTAAACCTCAAAATCGTTGAAATACTTCAAAACATCAAATTTTGCATTTAAGGTCCGAATCACGTCAAATGGATCTCATTTCTTACCAAACTTTACAGACAACACATATAAATCATATCGAACCTAAACCAGGCTTCGGAACTATAATACAGGCCGGATATCACAGGTTTCACATAACATTTCACTTTAAAAATCATTTATATTTTTCAGAAAATAATTTCTTTTAAAAATTCATTTCTCGGAATTGGGACCTCGGAATTCGATTCCGGGCATAAGCCCAAGTCCCATATTTTCCTACGGACCCTCCGGGACCGTCAAATCACGGGTCCGGGTCTGTTTACCAAAAATGTTGACAAAAGTAAACTTTATTCAAATTTGAACACAAGAATATCATTTTTATCAATTTTTACATAAAGGCTTCCCGGCTACATGCCCGAGCTGCGTACGCAAATCGAGGTGACATAGAAGGAGGTTTTCACGACCTCGGAACATAGAATTAGCTTGAAATATACGGGATGAACTTTTGGGTCATCACAATCTCCCCCTCTTAAACAAAGAATCGTCCTCGAACGTGCCAAGATTCATCTTGAACTCATCCAATCACCGATTGTATACTTCCAACACATAACCCCGGGTAATCCCACATCACCCCAACCCACATAAGCCTGATGAAAGAATAACAACCGCAATATAGCCTTCCCATCACCACCGATAAGCCCCATACCTCTACTTCTCACCCTCTACTCATTTACAACAGACCCAATTCTAAATCGCCGATTCTAGTCAGTGGGGATGCAATGGATGAAAATCCCTCCACAAATCTCCGATATTAGCTTGCTAGACCAAAGAAGCTCCTGATCTCTGTAGCTGAAGTAGGACATGGCCAACTCTGAACTGCCTCAATCTTCTTTGGATCAACCTTGATACCCTCTCAAGATACCATATGTCCCAAGAATGCCACGGCATCCAACCAAAACTCACACTTGGAGAACTTAGCATATAGCTTCTGTTCTTGCAAGGTCTGGAGCACAACTCTCAAATGATGCTCGTGCTCTCCCAGGCTACGTGAGTAAATAAGAATGTCATCAATGAAGAAGATGAAAAAAGAATCAATGTACGGCCTTAACATCCTGTTCATCAAGTCCATAAATGCTGCTGGGGCATTAGTCAAGCCAAAGGACATCACCAAGAACTCATAATGGCCATATCTCGTACGAAAAGTAGTCTTCGGAACATATGAGGCCCGAATCCTCAACTGATGATATCCCGATCTCAAATCAATCTTAGAAAACACCCGAGCACCCTGCATTTGGTCAAACAAATCATCGATGCGGAAAAGGATACTTGTTCTTAATGGTGACATTGTTCAACTGGCGGTAATCAATACATATCCGCATGGACACATCCTTCTTCTTCACGAATAGAACTGGAGCACCCCACGTCGATACACTCGGTCTGATGAACCCCTTAGCCAACAACTCCTTAAGCGGCTCCTTCTACTCCTTCAACCCATTCGGATCCATACGGTACGGAGGAATAGATATAGGCTGGGTGACTGGAGCTAAATCAACGCAGAAATCAATATCATGATCTGGAGGCATGCCTGGAAGGTCTGAAGGAAATAGATCAGCAAACTTTCGAACCACTGGCACTGAATCAATCGTCGGAGACTCGGCGGTAGTGTCCCGCACATAAGAAAGATAGTCCAGACAACCCTTCTCGACCATATGTCGAGCCTTCAGGAATGAAACAACCCGGCTGGCTGCACTAACTGAGGAACCTCTCCACTCTAGCCTAGGCGACTCGGGCATGGCTAAGGTAACTGTCTTGACATGGCAATCTAGCTCGGCATAATAATGAGATAGCCAATTCATACCTAAAATAACCTCAAAATCAAGCATGTCGAGAAATAGAAGGTCTGCTCTGGTCTCGAACCCACAAAATGATATCACACAGGACCGATAAATCCGGTTTACAACCACAGAATCGTTCACACGAGTGGACACATACATAAGATTACCCAAGGACTCGTGAGGAAAATCCAGGAAACAAGCAAATAAGGCTGACACATGAATAGGTGGATCCTGTATCAAATAACACTGATGCATCTCTACCACCTACTGAAATAGTACCTGTGATCACGGCATCTGAGGCCACTACATCTGATCGGGCCGGAATAGCATAGAATCTAGCAGGAGCACCGGATGACTGACCTCCACTGAAATGAATAGGGGCCGGCAGAGCTCCCCCTGCCTGGCCTCCACCTCTGGGACGACCTCTACCAGTCTAACCTCCACCTCTAGGTGGACGAACCGCCGGTGCTGAAAATGTAGGTTGATAGCTCTGCTGAACGGCCTTGCCCCGAAGCCTGGGACAAGTCATCCTCATATGGCCTGGATCCCCACACTAATAACATCTCGCTGGTGGCATGGCCTGCTGCCTTGAAGAAGAAGCCTGGATAGCTGGGGGACAGTGAGAACCCTCTCGCATGGCATTGAAGTAAGGACTAGAAGACCCCTGATGACCGGAATACCCACCTGAGGAACCCTGAATGGCTGGTGGACGGTAGGAACTCTCTGGCATGGCGCTGAAATAGGGCCTCACTGGAGCACCACGGGGAGGTGGTGAAGGAGCTGAATATGGAGGCCTTCTAGGATGGCCTCTACCGAAATGACCTCTACCCCTGGCTGGGGCACCTTTGAAATCTCCTGAAAATCTAGCTCTCTTATTCTACCGACTCTGCTCTCTGCCCCTCGAACGATAACCCTCAATCCGGTGAGCTATCTCGACCACAAGCTGATAGGGAGTTCCCATATCCACCTCTCGGGCCATGTTGGCCCTAATACCTGAGTGCAGCCCAGCTACAAATCTCCGCACTCTCTCAGCATCAGTAGGAGGTATCATAAGGCCATGACGAGACAACTCGGAAAACCTGGCCTCGTAGTCTGTCACTGACATCTGTCCGTGCTCTAGCTGCTCAAACTGATACCACAGCTCTTCCCTCTCGGAGGGTGGGATATATCTGTCCAGGAACAGCTGAGTGAACTGCTCCCAAGTGATGGAAGGGGAATCTGCCGGTCTACCAAGGACATAGAACTGCCACCATCTGCGGGCCCTTCCCTCAAGCTGAAAAGTAGTGAAGTCCACTACATGGGACTCAGTATCCTCATGTTGTGCAATCTGTCTCTGCACCTATCAATGAAGTCCTTGGCATCCTCACCCTTCACGCCTCCGAATATAGGAGGGTGAAATCGGGTCCATCTATCCAGTAACTTATGCGGATCATCGTCCGCAGCTGGTCTGAGCTCAGGTGCTGCTGCTACCGGCTGGGCTCCACCCACGAGGAATGTACCCGGAGTCTGATATACTGTTGCTGCATGTCCTGCAGCCTGTGCAGTAGGGGATTGGGCTCCCTCCCCCCCAGCCTAAGATGTGGCAGGATCTGCTAGAAATAAACCAGCCTGAGTCATAGTGTCCATGAACCGCATCATACGGCCCATGACCTCCTCGAATCCTGGCGCTGTCATAAAGTCTACTGGGACAGGATCTGCTTGGGGAACCTTGCCCTGCTCCTCTATCATAGGATCCTCTGTCAGATCTGCTGGGTATGCTACTGGAACAGCTCTAGGATGCCCTCGTCCCTTACCTCAGGCTGGTGCCCTCCCCCGGCCTCCACCACGGCCTCGGGCGGCGAGGGTAGCAGCATCTCCCGGGTCAGGAACGTCAGCCGCGCGAGTCCTAACCATCTGTGAGAGAATAGAAGAATAATAATAAACCATCAACTGCACGATAGAACATGAATAAAGAGAGGTTTTCTAACACCCTATAGCCTCCCGAAGATAAATACAGACGTCGTCGTATCGATCCGCAAGACTCTATTAAGTTTTCCCGTGACTTGTGAGACCTATGTGAACCTAGAGCTCTGATCCCATGTTGTCACGACCCAAATCCCAATTTTGGTCGTGATGGCGCCCAACTTTGATGTCAGGCAAGCCAAACTTAATTTACTAGTGATCCCTTTTTTATTTATAAAACGATTCACCATACTTAAGAAATTTTTCTTTCAAATGCATAAATTCGAAGTAAATTAGTGACTTAGACGACCAAAAGTGAGCAATAAATCTATTAATCACCACCATCATTACAATCCAAAGGAATAGAATATCCACTACGTGGGCATGCCAGGAACTGGCGTCACAGGTCTACGGGCATCTAATAGAAACCAATATCCAAACGAAAGTACAAGTTTGTTCTATTGTCTGAATAAATAATACAGACATAATAAAAGAAAAGAGGAACTCCAAGGTGCTGCCAGAGATAAGCGTCAAGGAAAGCAGCTCACCGAGAAGTCCACGCCCACTATACGTCAGGGACGAGCGCCGGATGAATACTCAGATGCACCTGCCTCAGAGCCTGTACAATTAAGTACAGAAGCGTAGCATGAGTACATAAAAAAATATGTACCCAGTGAGTATCCCGTCTAAACTCGAAGAAGTAGCGACAAGAGGTAAACGTGATACTTACTAGGGTCAAAGTTTAAATAACATAACTGAATAAGGGCTAGGCAGGTATAACAGTCATAGTAATAACAAAGACATAAAATATCAAGTATAATTGTAATTACCTTTGCATGTTAGTTTCACTAGCATATAATGCACTAAATTCCCTTTTCACATGAAACAGTTTATACAATTACAACAAAACTCCAGTAAGTTATATAGCACATAGAGTGCCGAAAGCGTATGGCCGAAGCGTCACAAAAATAAATGTGCACTGCCGAGGGTCGAATGGCTCGAACCATAGATGCATATATTACCCCGCTCGCGAATCGAACATGCGACACGGTTGACATAATAGTAGGGCTATTCCGCTCACGAATCAACCATGTGACGCGGGTGCCGCATACATACATAAAATTATCAATATTTAGGGAGTTAACAGAGATTATACTTTAAAGCAAGAACTTAAGCAATATAATATGGAACATAACTTCCTAATATTCTCATGCCAATTGAAGGATAATAACGAACTCAAAATGCATTTAGGAACACATGTAAGGCACATATAAGCATGCTTGTAAGTCCTAGAACTACCCAACATAACATAGTAGTAGCTACGCACGGACTCTCGTCACTTCGTGCGTGCGTAGCCCCCGCAAATAAGTACATGAAATTATTTATAATCACCTATGGGGACAATTCCCTCTTACAAGGTTAGAAAGGAGACTCACCTTGTGTCGAACCTACTCTTCGAGTCAAGAACGCGCCCGAAACTCAAAACTCGTCACTCAAGGACTCGAAACTAGCCAAATGTTACATAAATACATCAATTTATGCTCAAAAGTATGGAATTTCCCTATTTAGTTAACCAATTTAGACTACTTTGCAATATCTCAAAATACACGCTCGGACCCACGTGCTCGGATTCCAGAAGTTTTCGAAAAGCCCCCGGGTCATCCAAAACCCATTCCGAACATACGCCCAAGTCTGAAATCATCATACGAAGCTACTGGAACCATCGAAACTCGATTTCGAGGTCGTTTACTCAAAATGTTGATTGAAGTCAAACTTTGGCCTTAAAGGCCAACCTTAAGGAACCAAGTGTTCCTATACCACTCTAAACGCTTCCGAATCCCGAACCACCCATCCCCGCAAGTCATAATTCATAATAAGCCGCTACGGGAAGTCCCATTTAGGGGAACGGGGTCCTGATATGTAAAACGACCGGTAGGTTCGTTACACACGAGGTTAGGCAAGATACTTACCTCAATGGCGACAACCTGGTACTCAAAAATGGACTTCTCGGGCGAAAAGACCTCCGGACGGCTCAAAATCAACTAAAACAACTTCAAAACACACATAAAACATATAAGGAACTATTCCGAATAATAAAGTTTCAATCTTTACAAAATTTTAAAAATCGACCCAAAAAGTTGACCCCCGGGCCTGCACCTCGGAACCCAACAAATTTATAAAATCTGATTATCCATTCACCCACGAGCCAGAATATATAATTTGTTTTGAAATCCGACCTCAAAATGAGGTCAAATTCTCAAATAATCAAAAAGCCCTAACTCTACCAAATCCCTAATTTTCTACCCTTGATCTCATGTTTTTAGGCCTAAAATCTAATGTGAATTGATAAAAATGGAAGAAAACGAGGTTAGGATTACATACCTATGAACCTATGGTGAAGAAGTTCTTCAAAAATCGCCCAAGAGGTGTGGAGAAGAAAGAGTTTGTGAAAAATGGTGAAAATCCCGTAACCATTCTGTTTTTGGGAATAAATAATAACTGGGTGATTTTATAACTATGCGATCGCGAAAGGAGTAATGCGATCGCATAGTGGACAGTCCCCAAGCTCCGCGATCGCGAAGGAATAAGTGCGATCGCACAACACACTATCCTGCCCCCCCCCAGCTTTCCTATACTCTTATGCGGTCATAGACCTATCTATGTGATCGCATAGTGAAATAGAATTCCCCCTTCAACACTATACTATGCGATCGCGAAGGGCCCTATGCGATTGCATAGTACTCGACACCAGACACCAACAAAAGGCTAAAACACCAGATTTTTCTAAGTTTTTGCACCCCGACACCTACCCGAAACTCATCCGTGCCCTCGGGGCTCAAAACAGAATATGCACACAACCTCAAAAACATCCTACGGACTTATTCGTGTAATCAAATCACCAAAATAACATCATAAACATTGAATTAAACCTAAAATCGCTGAAATACTTCAAAACTTCTTAAACCATCAAATTTTGCGTTTAAGGTCCGAATCACGTCAAATGGATCTCGTTTCTTACCAAACTTTACAGAAAACACACATAAATCATATCGAACATCTACCGGGCTTCGGAACCATAATACGCGCCCGATACCACAGGTTTCACATAGCATTTCACTTTCAAAAACCTTTATATTTTTCAAAAAACAATTTGTTTTAAAAATTCATTTCTCGGACTTGGGACCTCGGAATTCGATTTCGGGCATATGACCAAGTCCCATATTTTCCTACGGACCCTCCGGGACCGTCAAATCGCAGGTCTGATTCCGGGTCCGTTTACCAAAAATATTGACCAAAGTCAACTTTATTCAAAATTCAACAAAAACATATCATTTTTATCAGTTTTTCACATAAAGGCTTCCCGGCTACATGTCCGGGCTGCGTACGCAAATCGAGGTGAGATAGAAGGAGGTTTTCACGACCTCGGAACATAAAATTAGCTAGAAATATATGGGATGACCTTTTGGGTCATCAAACGATCACATAGAAGTAAAATTTTACTGACAAAAAAAGGTCTATACGATCGCATAGAAGGAATTTTCTGCTGCCTCATGCCACATTGTGCAATCGCGGACCAACGTGTGCGAATGCAATGAAGGGATAAATGGGTGGGTGCAAGGTAACACTATGCGATCGCAACTACTACTATGCGATCGCATAGAAGGAAACCAGAGACAACATCAGCAGTGCAAAAAGAGGAAAATTTGACCTGAAGCCTATCCGAAACACACCCTGGACCCTCGGGACCCCGTCCAAACACACAAACAAGTCATATAACCTAACATGGACTCGCTCGAGGTTTAAAAAATCATAAAACAACAACAAAATGACGAATCAAACCAAAAATCAAACTTATGGATTTTCAAATCTTCAAATATCAAAACTCGTGTCGAAACCTATCAATTCAACCCGGAATGACGCCAAATTTTGCAAACGAGTCGAAAATAACACAACGGACCTACAGCCATTCCCGGAATTCCATTTCGAGCCCGATATCAAAATTTCACCTATCAGCCGAAATCGCTAAAATTCTAACTTTCGCCAAATTAGCTTAAATTACTCTACGGACCTCCAAAACCAATTACGGCACGCGCCTAAGTCAAGAATCATCATACAAAGTTGTTGGCATCACCCAAAACTCATTCTGAGGATGTTTACTCATAAGTCAAACCTTCGGTCAACTTCCATCACTTAAACTTCAAAAATTGGAATTTCTCTTTCAATTCGACTCTGGATCATCCCGTAAGTGAATCCAACCATGCACGCAGGTCGATATACACAATGTGAAGCTGTTCAAGACCTTACGCCATCGAAAAGAGCTTAAATTCATGAAACGACCGGTCGGGTCGTTACATATGTGCTTTGTCACTCGAATCTTTCTTCACGTTCAATTTCGTGTGCTACTAGTGTAAATGAACAACCATTTTCCTTTCTTATTCATCTCTACTTTATGTCTAGGATTAATAATTTAGAGTTTTTGTTGTGAATATTGTGTTTGATTGTGTGCGTGCTTGCTGGGTGAGGTTGGTTGAGTGAGTTCTTACTTCTTGAGCAAAATTTGGGGTTAGATATGTGCCAGAATTCTCTGAAATTTGTGTGAAAATCTGTTGCCCATTATTTGTTTGAGAAAATACCCAAGAGAAAATTCAGTTGGGCGAAGAAGAAGCCTCCGTGATCACGAGGCCCAATTTCGCGATCGCGTAGATCTAAAACTGCACAATGGGAATTTACCTTATGCGATCGCGTTGACTGTTTCGCGATCGCAGAATGTTAAACCTGTAAGTCAAAAAGTTGACTCTTCACAATCGCCGGGCTCTGACCCCGATTGCACTGCCTTAAATTCCTGGTAGCAAAATAGTGGCTTTGTTGAATCTTGTGTTGTTTCTTTGGGTTTCTTTTCTTTGGCCTTGATACATCATAATATAGTGTATTAAGTACTCGTTCATGCATTTAACATATGGTCTACATTTGTAGAAAAATGTCCTCGGAAAATGGTGAAATTGTGCAAGAGCCTGCTCCCCAATCTATGGAAGAAGATTATTTTGATGAGACCAGATTCACGGCGGCTGAGTATGAATGAAACTATGACAAACTCATGTCAAAGAGCATCGTCAAAGAAAGGTGCATCCATTTAGACAACCTTGATGCTAAGATGCCAGATTTTTTTCGGAGATTGAATGACAGTGGATGGATGTGTTTTGCTCCTGAACCAACTAAAGCAAGTTATACAATAGTTCGTGGGTTTTATGCCAACGCCTCGAAGACAAATTTCCAGGGGGAAGTATTCACCTTTGTTAGGGGCAAGCGGATCAACTTTAGCCCCGAGGTACTAAATGCACACTACGGTCTTCCCAATGCTGACAATGAGGTATACAGAGATAGGGGAAGAGAGAGAGAGGAACGCAATGGTTGGTAGAGAAGCTTCATGACGGGGTGCAACCAACTTGGGAAAGAGTACACAAAGGGATTGATTCTCATGAATTTACAGCAGAAGCCAAGACTTTGCTATCCATTATTTGTGCAAGAATTGTGTCGGCTAAACATGAGACTGAGGTGACGCTTGAGAAAGCATTAATGATTGCTGCCATTATGGATGATTTGCCAGTGAACGTGGGCCAGCACATAGAGTGAAATTGAGGAAGCATGTAACGGAAGGTCTGAAAGCATATTCTTTCCCTCATTGATCACTCAGTTGTATTATGATGTTGGGGTGCTAAAGGACCCCAATGATTCTGAGAAGGACCCTAGCGTAGCAATCTATCTGTTGCTTCGAAAAGGGCCAATTGGCGGGAAGAAGAAGAGAAGAATTGATGTGCTATCTCCTTTATTTGGGCAGTTTGCTGAGACTGCTGAGGGATTCAGTGGTTCCTCCACAGCTACAGCAGGACCACATGACTCCATAGTTCCAATCCCTTATGGGCCTCCTACTATGCGCCACATTTCCCATCAAATATATGGTGTAGATGCTCACACTCGACAGCTTGTCGCTGGCCCTCTAGTCGATCTGGGGAGAGCACTTCGATGGGGACCGGTAAGAAGCCACCAAATTTGGATGATGTAGTGCAGGAACAAAAAGCAATCAAAAACAGGTTAGAAGACATGAGCCGGAGGCAAGGAAAGGTTGAAAGGCAACAGAGGAAGTTCATGGAGCATGAGAAGAAGAAGAGCAAGTTTCTGTCAAAGATGATACACAATATGAGTTCATTATGTGGCTCACATGATTCTGAGGATGATGATGATGAGTATTTGGAGCTCAAATTTTCCACCACCTCCAGCTCCGAGTGATGTAGTTTCAGAGAGGACCTCCTTCATTTTATCTTGTTTTGATTAGTTGCATTGGGGATAATGCAACACTTTAGGTTGGGGGTAGCGCATATTTCATGTATGTTTGTAGAGCATTATGTGGAGCATGATCATTTTTTGTGAACTTGTGTGGATTGGTTGAAATTATTAGTTTATTAGTAATATCTTGTAAAAATAGCATTTTCTTGTTGGATTTTATTGTTTTTATTTGTGTTTATTTTGGTTTTTATTTTTTATAATAGTATTAATGAAATTAGCCTTTCCTTGGTTTTTCTTTCTACCGCGGTTCTTCTCCAAGGAATTTATTTGTGTTGAACTGAGTGACTTTTCCGTATGATGGATGGCGTGACAACTTTCTTAAGGGGTTAGTCTTATTTAGTTTTTTTTTTAGAAAGTAAATATTATTTTTTAGTTAGTTTAGTAACTAGCTGTGAAAAATTGGTTTTTGGGGTGTAGTCTTGTTTCCATAAACCAACGTGTTACTGTGATGACCCAAGTGGTCAGTTTATAAAATTAGACTTTGTTCCACGCTTAATAGCCATAAAAAGACTAAAATTAAATACCTTTATTTGCGTGCGTAGTCCGGGCGTGAAACCGGAAAGCTTTTATGTGGAAATATGAGAAATAGTGATTTTTAGAATTTAAATTTAATAAAAGTTGACTTTGGTCAACCTTTTGGGTAAAAGGAGCCGGATCCGTGTTCCAACGATCCCGAGAGGTTCGCAATAAAATATGGGACTCGGGCGTGTGCCCGAAAATGAATTGCGAGGTCCCAAGCCTTAGAAATTAACTTTTCAAAGAAATTATTTTGCTGAAACACTTATGAATTAAAGAAAATAAATAATGCAAAAAATTAGTGATATCGGGTTCCTATTTTGGTTCTGAAGCCCAGTACAGCTTTGTTATGACATTTAAAGGTTAACAGTGAACTTTTGTGAAAAATGGAGTTCGTTTGATGTGATTCGGAAATAATTATGAACTTTAAGAGTTTTTATTGAAAATGATGAGTTTTGAGGTTTAATTCATAGATTTACATGTTATTTTCATGATTTTATCGTAGGAGCAAGTCTGTATGATGTTTTTAGACTTGCGTGCATGATTTGTTTAGATCCCCGAGGGATCGGGTGAGTTTCGGATAGGCCACAGAGTGTTTTACACTTGAAAATAACTGCTGGTTTTCATTCTTCTGGTGTCTAGGTTTATGTCCTATGTGATAACATAGGCAAGATTGTGATCGCATAGTGTAGTCTTCAGGGGTCCCATGTTTTGTGTTGTGCGAATGCAGCTCCAGGTGTGCGATCGCGATGCACTGTCCGGGCAAGCTGTGCAAACGCACTGTATGCTACGCGATCGCATAGCTTTAAGTCAGGCCTGGGGGAGGGGAGGTCAATACCCTGTGCGATCGCACCCGTCCCCATGCGAACGCACTGCCCAAATTCCCTTTACCCTCTGTGATCGCACCTCATTACCCGCGATCGCACAGTTGTCCAGCCCAGCTATTATAAATATCTTTTAAAAACGGGCAGAACCCTTTCATCTCCAATTTTTCTAGGTTCCAACCCTAAAAAGAGTTTTCTTCAACAATCTTCATCCCCAATTCATAGGTAATCAATTCCAAACCTTGTTCTTTCAATTCCTTACTATTTTTCATCACTTTTAAAGCAAAAACAAAGAATTTTCATGGTAAAAATCTAGGATTTGGGTAGAATTAGGGAGTTTTGGAAAAATTGAATTTTTATATCAAATTAAGGTCGGATTTCAAAACTAATAGCATATTTGGGTTCGTGGGTGAATAGGTAAACATAATTTGGTCCGAACCCCGAGTTTAGACCAAGCAGGCCTAGGGTCGGGTTTTCACTTTTTTTTTAGAAAACTTAGGAAAAAATATATTTTTCAATAAAGCTAGTTCCTTTAGAATTAGTTAATGATATTAAGTTAATTTTGATTAGATTCGGGCAAGTTAGAGGTGAACTCAAAAGGAAAAGCAATAATTGAGCAGTGAGTGACCTGCGGAATTGAGGTAAGTGTTTGGTCTAACTTTGGCTTGAGGGAATAGGACTCCCCACTTGTTTGTTATGTGAAACGCATGGGCGTGGTGTATAGGTGTGGTGACGAGTATCTATGCACCACCCAAATTGTCTGTTAAACATGACCCCCTTCCCGTTCCCCACTTATTTGATCATTATCTTAATTGTTATATGTTCATTATTGCTTCTATGACTATTTGGCCTTGTTGATCTGTTGTTAGATATTGTTGTGATTATTTGGAAAGAGTATTGGTTGTTTGAGCTGGTTTCCTTGTGATATGTATAACGTTTGAGAGGTTTGGCATTATTTTTACGAATTATGTATATATATTTACGTTCCTGGTGGTTTTGTTTTGATAATATTGAGGAAGTTGTGAGAAATGCAGTCTAACTGTTTCGTAATTGTCAAGGTTCACGTGATTATCGGGTTTCATTGAGTTATTTCCAATTGTTGTTGTAAGTGTGTTAAAAATGTTGGTTGTTCCCTTGAGTTTATCATAGTATATAAAGACTGAGCTGGATTGACAGCGTTATGGTGTTTACTTATATTCTGGTTGGTTTTATTGTGAAATGATATTGGTTAAAGCTTACGAGCTATATCATTTTTGTGTTTGAAATTGTGGAAATAACAGTATTGCGAAAGGCTTGGCTTTAATTGTGAAATTCTTTATGAATAAATTGATATGATATGTCTGGTGGGAGCGGGTTGCACGCCGCAACAAGGAGCGATAAGGGAGGACATTTATATTTTTACTGATTTTCAAAGAAAATAAAGATTTGAAAAGCTAAATATTTTTTTTTACTATTTTGTTTTTTTGAAGAAAACAAAGATTTGAAACTTTCTATTTTATATTACTATTTTCATATTGTGGCACTACTTTTATTCAAAGATAAAGTTTGAAAACTTTGAAATTGTTGAGGATTGGTTATCGCTGAGGCCTGAAAGAGGCGGTTGTGTTACTTTATTATTGTTGCAGTATTTGAATTGATGTGCTTAGATTTCCTTCCTGTTTTATAATTATTATCTCAGATATATTTTCTTGTTCGTGTAGAATTGTTTTATTGTGTTATCGTATATATATTAATATCACAGGTTTATTATTAAAGCCCCGCCTTAGCCTCGTCACTACTTCGCCGAGGTTAGGCTCGGCATTTAATCAGTACATGGGGTCGGTTATATTGATACTACACTCTGTGCTCTTTTGCATAGATCCAGGTACTACTCAACAGTAGAGGATTCAAGGACGACCACCCGATTCATTTGGAGACACGAGGTACACCTGCCGACATTCGCAGATTCCAAGAGTCTTCTCCCATTTCTACATACATTGTTTTATATTATTCAGAACAGTCGCAATATTTCTTTCAGAAATTATTTGTAGTATTATTTAGTAGTTCGGGATCCGTTTTATTTAAATGGCCATTGTTATCATTTTATTTTATTTCTGTTGGGAATTGTTCTAATTAGGCACAATTGAAATTATTTATTTATGCTCAAGTAATTAATCAAGGAAATTAGTTAATTGACTTCTAACATTGGCGTGCGATGTTAGGCGCCATCACGATCCCTTAGGTTGGGAATTTGGGTCGTGACAAGTTGGTATCAGAGCACTAGGTTGCTTAGGTCGCACAATTCACGAACAAACTTGGTAGAGTCTGAAGGATCGGTACGGAGACGTCTATACTTATCTTTCGGAGGCTATTGAGCTAGTAAACAACTCCATTTTATTCTACTCTATCGTTCAAATTTATTCTACCATTGATGATTGAACTTGTCTATTCTTGTCCTCGCACAAAATCTCGAAACCACGCAAAACGTCTACAACCGGACAAGAGATGAAGCCCCAATGACAGCCACGATTAGGGGAAGAGACAGAAGCAGAGCTCATTCCAAAGCTCGAACATCAGCACCTATTCTACAATCTCAAATGGATCTAGACGCGGAGGTTCTAGCTCAGTTGGTACATGTAGGACTAATACAGATTCCAGAAGGATTTATAGCTACTCCAGTATTGCAAAACAAGGGAATAGTTGAAAGCAGCGAGATTGATTTATATGAGCTATGAAGTTTAACATTGTGGATTATCAGACATTGTGACCTATGGCTTCGTGCCAAGTGGGGAAGTCCACTGTCAAGGAATAGACTGCGGGGTCATGTGTTATATCGGTTTTTGCCTGGAATATATAAGGCCTAAGATTTTGCCAGAGATAAAGCTGGGACTTGCGATATGTCTTCCACCTTAATAAACCTATACCTCAGTACCAAAGGAGTTATATAACAAACTTTAAATCTACAGAAGGTTTACTCAGCATGGAAGTCACAGTTGCAGATTTGGGGTGATCCAGAGGGAGTACAGTGGATGACAAGCTTCTAGACTATATGGTTCGTGCCAAGATTTATCTGTATAGAGCTCTACTTTTGGTACCATTGTTCATCAATAGAGATGAGAGTTACCCCCAAAAGGATGATGAAAAAGTATATGAATAAAGGGGGTAGCTCAGCAGTGTTGAGTTAACATAGTAAAAGAAGAGATTGGCCGCCGGTGTTTGTGACAAGCCTACGAAGAGGATGACTAGCCAATGCAGCATCAATTACTTGACTCAGTTCTCATAAATGATTTTGAAAGATTTTCTTCTCGGACTCTCCATAATACGTGGCGCATAGGGTTTGAACGGTTGCATCAAGTCACCATGACGGTGTCAAGATATGCCATCAGGTTAGATAAGTTAGCCTATCATACTCCTACTTTAGTTCATTTAGCCAGAGGGCGAGTTCCCAGACTCATTAAAGGAGTCAATTATGATTGTAAAAACTTTGTGCTACCCAGGGCAAGATAATACTCTTTTTCGGCTAGTGGTAGGAACTGTTCTAGATTTGGGAGAGTCATAATTCATCAGTGCACTCAGGCTACGTGCCCCATTGCAGTTACAACTCAACTACATGACCAACTAGGGAAAAAGGGGTCGGAATGTCGAAAGTGGAGGTTAGATTCCTAGAGGTGGAGACCCAGCCTGATGATATATTTTCCATGCTATGGCTGAGGTCGTTACATTAAATTGTGTCATTACAAGAACAATCTCTAATTACTATAAAGTGATGATTTCCTGAACTTAATACGGTTATGCATAACTAATAAAATTCTTCTAATATGCTCTACTCTCGAGTGAGCTTCGTAACTCAAAAATCTACTTATGTGAATACTTGTATTGGGAGATTCTATGGATATAGTTGCGTCTATCATTACGTTTTGTAATTTTTTTTTAACGGAAAATATTTCAAGGAAGGAAATGGAATGTTTCTATTGGCATGATACACATGTTGCTTGTGATTCAGAATTGAGGACGAGATCCTCGCATTTTAATATGATTTGAGATGTTTAAATCGGGCTACAAGCCGCGATGAAAGTTATGTAAGGACGAGGTCCTGGTGACTGAAATTCTTGTGTTTAAATTCTCCCTTGTGAATTGAAATTTAGTTATAGTACTGGTAGGGAGTCATGCCTGTTAGGCTGATTCAACAATTTATGTATAAAAAAATAATGATAAAAATCTTAATAAATGAATAAATAATAATAAAAGTAATACTAATAATAATTAAATAAAGAAAGAAAGAAATAAATTAATTAATTAACTGTGCATAGTTTACCAAATCCGTGTTATAATTATTGAGCTTTGACCTACGAGTATGTGCTGCCCGTGCGGCGTTAAATGAGACATGTTAAGTCGGGTATATAATTATGAGGTCTTCATAAACCACATCTCGTTATCAGTATTGTGAAGGTTTGAAAGGAGATTATTGCTAACGTGAAGCTATTTGATAATTTCGTAATTGGCTATGAACAACCATTAAGAAAATAGAGGCGGTGAGTATGGGTAGCCTTGTGTATATTCCAGCTTGTGAGAGACCGTTAGCTTCAGACATTCAGACGTTGGTTAATTAGTTCGTGAGGTTGGATATTTTCCCCAGAAGTGTTCTAGCTTGTACATCGCTCGGTCATCCCTATTTGAGCGTATTCGGGAGTGACAGGATGATGACCCACATTTGGTGGTCCTTAGGGACACAGTTCGGCACGGTGATGCCAAGCAGGTTATAGTTGGAGATGATAGTGTTTTGAGGATGCAGGGTCGGTTATGTGTGCCTAATGTTGATGACCTTCGTGATTTGATCCTTGAGGAGGCTCATAGTTCTATGTATTCTATTCACCTAGGGGCAGCTAAAATGTACCAAGACTTAAGGCAGCATTATTGGTGGAGAAGGATGAAAAAGGACATTTTTACGTATGTGGCTCGTTGCTTAAATTGTCAGCAGGTAAAGTATGAGCATCAGAGACCAGGTGGTTTGCTTCAGCAGATAGAGATTCCTGAGTGCAAGTGGGAGCGTATCACTATGGACTTCGTTGTTGGGCAGCCACGGCTCAGAGGAAATTTGATGCGGTTTGGGTTATTGTGGATAGGCTGACTAAATCAGCACATTTCATTCCTATGGCAAGTACTTATACTTTAGAGCGGTTGGTTGATTTATATATTCGAGACATAGTTCGCCTTCATGGTGTGCCCGTGTCTATAATTTTTGATCGGGGTACACAGTTTACTTCGCACTTTTGGAGAGCAGTTCAACGTTAGTTGGGTACCCGAGTAGAGTTGAGTACAACATTTCACCCTCAGACTGACGGGTAGTTCGAGTGTACCATTCAGATATTGGAGGATATGCTCCGCGCTTGTGTTATTGACTTTGGAGGTTCGTGGGATCAGTTCTTTCCGTTAGTGGAGTTTGCTTATAATAACAGTTATCAGTCGAGCATTCAGACAGCTCCTTATGAGGCATTATATGGTAGACGGTGTAGATCTCTAGTTGGATGGTTTGAGCCGGGAGAGGCTCGGTTATTGATTACAGACTTACTTCAGGAGGCCTTATATAAGGTCAATATTATTCCGGAGAGATTTCGTGCAGCTCAGTCTAGGCAAAAGAGTTATGCCGATCGAAAGGTCCATGATGTGGCATTCATGATTGAAGAGCGAGTATTGCTTCGTATGTCGCCCATGAAGGGTGTTATGAGATTTGGGAAGAAGGGTAAGTTGAGCCCTAGGTATATCGGGCCGTTTGAAATTCTTGATAAGGTGGGGGAGGTAGCTTACAGATTTGCATTGCCTCCAGGATTATCCTCAGATCATCCGGTATTCCATGTGTCTATGCTCCGGAAATATCATGGTGACCCGTCCCACGTGTTAGATTTCATCTCTGTCCAGTTGGACAAAGACTTGACTTATGAGGAGGAGTCAGTAGCTATTTTAGACGGGCATGTTCGCCAATTGAGATCTAAAAGTTTTCTTTCAGTTCGAATGCAGTGGAGAGGCCAGCCCGTTGAGGCAGCTACTTGGGACTCTGAGTCAGACATGCAGAGTAGATACCCACACTTGTTCGCCACTTCAGGTAATTTTCTATGTCCGTTCGAGGACGAACGTGTGTTTTAGAGGTGGAGATTGTGATAATCCAAGGGGTCATTTTATAAAACTAGACTATGTTCCATGCTTAATAGCCATAAAAAGACTAAATTTAAATACCTCGATTTGCATGCACAGTCCGGGCGTGAAACCGGAAAGCTTTTATGTGAAAATATGAGAAATAGTGATTTTTAGAATTTAAATTTGATAAAAGTTGACTTTGGTCAACCTTTTGAGTAAACGGACCCGGATCCGTGTTCCGACGATCCCGGGAGGTCCACAATAAAATATGGAACTCGGGCGTGTGCCCAGAAATGAATTCCGAGGTCCCAAGCGTTAGAAATCAATATTTGAAAGAAATTGGTTTGCTGAAATGCTTATGAATTAAAGAAAATAAATAATGCTAATGATATCGGGTCCGTATTTGGTTCTGGAGCCCAGCACAACGTTTTTATGACATTTAAAGGTTAACTGTGAAATTTTGTGAAAAATGGAGTTCGTTTGACGTGATTCGGACATCCGGTTGAGAAATTATGAACTTTAAGAGTTTTTGTTCAAAATGATGAGTTTTGAGGTTTAATTCATAGATTTACATGTTATATTCATGATTTTGTTGTACGAGCAAGTCCGTATGATGTTTTTAGACCTGCGTGCATGATTTGTTTAGAGCCCCGAGGGCTCGGGTGAGTTTCAGATAGGCTATGGGGTGTTTTACACTTGAAAATAACTGCTGGTTTTCATTCTTCTGGTGTCCAGGTTTATGTGCTATGCGATCGCATATGCAAGATTGCGATCGCATAGTGTAGTCTTCACGGGTCCCAAGTTTTGTATTGTGCGAACGCAACTCCAGGTATGCGATTGCGAAGCACTGTCCGGGCAAGCTGTGCGAACGCATTGTATGCTACGCGATCGCATAGCTTTAAGTCAGGCCTGGGGGAGGGGAGGTCAATACCCTGTGCGATCTCACCCCTCCCCATGCGAACACACTGCCCAAATTCCCCTTACCCTGTGCGATCGCACCTCATTGCCCGCGATCACACAGTTGTCCAGCCCAGCTATTATAAATATCTTTTAAGAACCGGGCAGAACCCTTTGTTATTCAATTTTTCAAGGTTCCATCCCTAAAAACGAGTTTTTCTAATAAGAAATTCATGTTATATATGCGCCACATTTCCTAATGAATGAAAACAAAAGACAAAAAATGGAAGGAAATAGATCATAATAATTTCTTTGAAATAGATAACTACGTACAAAGATATTAGTTTCCTGATGATCAATAATATATTGTTCTTCTTTCAAGTGTCATAGCCAGGGGCGGAGGTAGTGATGTAGTGTATTGCTTACGGGTTCAAACAAACTTAACACTCTTATTTCTATAAGAAAATTCATTAAAAATGTATAAATATTTAATTACAAACACAATAACTGAGACGTGCTGAGTTTGATTACAAAATCAGAATTCTTAAGCTTCAAATTCTGGTTCCTTTCTGAGTATAATTTATAGAGAAGAAAAGATAGGAATACCAGGAAGAGTATAACCAGAATCAACAATAAATATGTTGCCAGATATATAACTGGAAGAGTCATGGACCAAGTATCTCACAAGTGAGGTTAAAGCAGGAGTTGTGGTTCCAAACGTTTTCAGGGGAACACTTCTTGTTGCTACATTTTTTAGCCAATCTTGTTGCAATAATTTCTCAGTAATCTCCGATTTGAATATTCCTGGAGCTATTGAATTCACTCTTATGTTATGTTCTCCCAATTCGAATGCCATTACCTGCAAATTTTCATTAATACATAGAGAACAATTTAGATTTTGCGAGGTTAGTTTACGTATAGAAAAGCAAGAAACACTTGATTAGGAATTTTTTTTTTAAAAAAGAAATTAATTAGAAGCGAGGGATAATGCTAATAGAGAAAGCTGAGAGAACTCTTAAAAGGAACCAAATGCTATTGAGAAATTAAAATTCATAAAGAGTTACTATGATTTCATCTTTCTTTCATAAAATAAAGGATTAGGGATGTGTTTTGGTATAACGGACTTCATTTTTAAGGAAATGTATTTAGGTGTTTGGTCGAAGAGCTGAAACTATTTTCTTAAAAATTATTTACTAAAGAATGATAATAATAATATTATAGCAAGTTAGATAGTGTTTGAACAAACTTTTGATTAGTAAGTAAATAATAATGTTCATGTATTAGGTTTAATAGTGATATATGAAAGCTAACACTTAAGATAATGTTGAGGACAATGACTTTCGCAAATAAGTGAGGGAAGTTATTTCCCCTTTTGATTCAAAAAGCTATTATATTTTCTAGTAATATTTCGCAAATGATCACTTCACTATTTGAAATTATTTAGTAAAATTGCGTTTCTTTTGGTTGTAACAGAAAGGTTACTTTACTATTTCTATAGCACTAAAAAAAGTTAATCAACTAGATTTCTCAAAAATTTTGTAGCCAAATGCCTATTTTACAAAAATTAGAGTATTATAACCTTGGTCATGGTATCCATGGCAGCCTTGGAGGAAGAATAGGCAATACCCCCTCGCATTGATATTCTATTTAAACCACCAGCAGATGAAATATTAATAATAGAGCCTCCTCGTTTTGCAGCTTGCATGTGTTTTCCAACATATTTAGAAACTAGCCAAGATCCTGTCAGATTTGTCCTCACAGTGTTATGCCACTCTTCCTCAGAGATATCCACTGCTGATTTCATTCCACCTATAATTAAACATGAAAAGTAGATTCATCAAATTATGGAGTCAAGCAGCCTAAGAAATTCCATCATTCTATTTGGGACAAATATTATAGATTATCGATAAATTCCTCAAGTGAGGTATGGGGTGTGTGTACACAGACATTACTTTTATCTTGAGAAAATAAAAAAATTATTTTCGAAAGACCCTCCACTCAAATAATATAAATTATCTAAAAGTTAAAAAAAAATACGGAGTAATTGTTTTTACCCATTAATTCGCCTGAATTGATCCTAAAGATTTTATTTCAATTGAAATTTATCTATTCTTTATTTGAATTAAACAACCTTTAACCAATTCCAATTATGTATCATTAATCTTTTTAATTTTAATCAGGTCCAGGTTACTTAATTATCTCTAGCCTAGTCAAGGTCGTTCTTTCTTTGTTCAAGAGTTAGGCTAAAACTGCGTACAATTGATCTTTGTAGTCCGGCCCTTCCTCGGATCCCACGTATAACGGAAGCTTAGTGCACCAGACTGTCCTTTTATTTTAAATCAATCCTCTAGCCTATCAAAGCTTATGTTTTAGTAACTAAAATTATGGACACTTTGTAGGCAAAATTAGACGTAACCTACGTACCTCTAACACCCGCATTATTAATGAGCGCATCAATATGGCCAAAAGCATCCCAAGCTTTCTGTACCGATGCTTCAATGGATGGACCATCAGCAATAACATTAAGCTCAACAACTACAGCTCTAACAATTTCAACATTTGAACTAGCCATTGCATTAATCTCATCACAAAGGGACTTCAACCGATCGGCGCGACGAGCGGCTGCCACGACTTTACAGCCTGACCTAGCTAGGTCAAGGCAGAATTCGCGGCCGAGGCCCGCTGATGCTCCGGTGACAAACACCACTTTGCCTTCCAATTGCCGCCATGGCTCCAAATGGTCCTCTGCATTGCTCTTCTTTTGAGTTGTCATAATGGGACTTGCTAGGTGTTTATTATGCATATATGATGGATCTCATATAAGACGTACATTTATAGGATTCAAAGTATGACAATTAGAAAAAAGCGAATTGAATAAGGACATAAATGTTTCTTCTAAATTAAATAGTAAAACGTATTTAAGATGCTCGACACCATGTGCTCTTAAATGTATAGGTCGGCATAGGCGTATCTAGGTAGAAACTAGGGGTGCTTATCGGGCAATTACGCTCAGCGTTCAGCTTAACGGTTATCAGATTATAAATGTAGTAATTCGTTAGCCATCAAATAAGACAACGTGCGCATCGATATCAGAATAAAAATTATCAGCCTGCTATCAGGCGGTTTATTGGCTAAACCAAATAGAATTTTTTTAACAATCATTCAATCAATACCAAACAGTTTCAAATCGATACCAACTTTTTTAATACCATTTAAGATCTAACCAAGCGGTATTTTTTGATTGAAGAGTCTTCAAGACTACTCATATTGTCATACACGTATTAACCAAATTTTTAATACCATAATGACTACTCATACAGACATACACATATTAATCACTGAGATTTCGATTTTTCGACTTCTCAGTTTTCAAATCAAGAGAGACGAGACTGATGACTTCTCTGCCTGGCTGCAGAAAATTGAGAATTAGAAATTAGAAAATAAAAATTAGGGATTTAACCATTTAGGGTTTTAATAGTATTTTATATACTTAGGGGTAAAAGTGTAAATATTAAAAATTTTATGGGTTAACAATCTACCCGTTAAGACAATTGAGTAATCCGCCCTCAAACGTTAAGCCGTTAATTATAAAATCTCAATCTGTTCATCATCCATCACCCCGATAATCCAATATCATTAAGCTAATAAACAATTAGTTCGGTTTGGTTAATGATTTCGGTTCGATTTTGAACAGCCCTAGTAAAAACTATGGGATTTCACTTATACCTTGTATTTTTACCCAAAAAATTATTAAATATATAGAAATAATGAATTTTTAACCCATTAAATTATATGAGATGTGGTAGAATTGCGTATCTGAACCAATATAATTTAAATCCTGAATCCGCCTATGTATTTCAAATGCTTTAATTAACATATTGGGTGTCTAATGTGCGATGTGTTAATAAATTTTGTCTCCGTTAAACTTTTAGTCTAATATCATCCTTGTCGTCAGGAAAATGTTTTAATTTTGTCCTTGAGCCCTAACGAGTGAGGCAAATATGAGACGTTTTACTAACTGGCAAGGTAACATAGGATCAAAACTTTAACAAGGGGACAAATTGCTTAATTTCAAATAGTACAAGAATAAATTTGGTGTTTTTTCTAACTTCATATCTTTTTATAACCATGTTTCGGTTTTTTCTTAAGAAACTACTTTTCTTGTGAAAATTAAAAATTGGAGCCTTATCTGGAGAATTTAATATTCGTTTCTCAGTTTTGAAACTGATGACCCTCCAATGTATAAAGATAACAATCTATTAATTATCTTTCTGGAAGGATACTTTCTCCTTTTTCCATGGTTGTATCGTTTGATGGATGCAACACATATTGTGTAATGTTTCAAAGGGAATCTTGTTATTTTGTATTCCGGTTGGGTGTTTACAATACTATTCTGAAAATTTACTACAAGTTTCTCCACTCTTCTTGAAGTACTATTTGTGATCTTGAAAATGCTACATTAGTAATGTGCTTTAGTTGGCATGATATGTGATATTAGTTAGCGAGTCAAAGCAACATAATATCAGTTCATATTTTCAATCAGCATTAACTGTTACATAATCGCATATAGGGTTAAGATTAAAGAGAATCTGTTACTTTAGGCCACAAATATCAGGGCAACATACCTTCTTTTGACATTTTTCTTATTAATCTGCATTGCTAACTTTTTTTATAGTCAAACAAATAAGAGCAAACTTCATTTATGACAGTTTGACACTAAATTAAGACAATCGCTAGCCTATTAAATTTAATTGCAAGTTATAGCCAAAAACTTATTACATTGGCTACACACAAAAAGATGCGCTGGCCCATTTGATCAACTCTTCAAGTTGCAAAGTAGAAGTTTTAATTTATTCTGAGTAATGAACATAGACAGGTAACATGAGTCTTATGGATTGCGATTAGAGTAACATGATTATACTCTTTTGTTTTCCGAAACTATCTAAAATACTTTAGGTAGCTTTATTTTTCTACGAATTAATACTTTTAAAATTTTCAAAATATAAAACTATTTGAAGTTCAAATTTTTTTTGAGATATTTTCTGAATCAAGGTAACTTCTTATTACTTTAGAAAATTCATTTTCTTTCATTAATATCATAGTAATTCAAATAATTAATTAAACTTTTACACATTCAAAATACCAATAATACGGACCAAAGGGTTACATACGTCATAATTCATTAGAGAGTAATTTGGGGGATTTATATCTATACCCGCCTTTTGGGTCACGTTTTAACTTATACCTGCTTTGCAAAAAATATTGCAAGCGTACCCACTTTTCGCATAAAATTCAGGAATACGGGTCTGAAGTAGCAAAGGCTTTCACACAAACTTCAGCATTCTAGGCTTTTTCAGAAACTTCAGCAGAAGTGCTGAAGTTATTTAGTTCATTTATAAAAACTTCAGCACTAAATAAGCTGAAGTTTTGTCCTGAATTAATTAGTGTTGTCATAAAGCTTTTTCAAAAACATCAGCATCTTCCGCTGAAGTTAATTAGTTCATTTGTATAAACTTCAGCACTCTATATGCTGAAGTTTTGTCCTATATTCATTAGTTTTGTCGTCATTATCTTTTTGAAAAACTTCGGCAGGAGATGCTGAAGTTATTTAGTTTAGTTGTAAAAACTTTAGCACCCAATATGCTGAAATTTTGTCCTGGATTAAATAGTTTCTGATAAAAAGCTTTTTGAAAAACTACACCAGAAGATGCTGAATTTATTAGTTTAGTTGTAAAAACTTCAGCCCCTAATATGCTGAAGTTTTGTCCTCGGTTAATTAGTTTTGTCATAAAGCTTTTTCAAAAACTTCAGCAGAAAATGCTGAAGTTATTTAGTTTAGTTGTAAAAACTTCAGCACCCAATATGCTGAATTTTGTCATGGATGAATTAGTTTTGTCATAAAGCTTTTTTTCAAAAATTTCAGTAGAAGATGCTGAAGTTATTTAGTTCATTTGTAAAAACTTCAGCATTAAATAAGCTGAAGTTTTGCACAGGTATCAGGAAGGCGGCGCCTGAAGTTGTAAAAATTAGGGTATAGGTTAAATAATTTTAAAAATATGGGTATAGGTTAAATGGAGCGACCAAATAGAGCGCCCCGTGCAATTTTTACGAGTAATTTCGTTTAATATGTTTCATGAAAAAAGGCTTTATATTCAATATCAACCAAATTATGTTTGTTTTCGAAAGGTGTTGAAATCTTTTCAAGACTTCAAATTATTGAAATGTTTTTGGGAAATTTATTTTCATCTCATTCTGAGACAAAGCACCACCTTAACCTCTATATAATTGCAACTTGAATAGAGTAACATGAGTCTTATGAGTTATGACTTAATAGAATTACTTTAATCTTTTTGTGAGGTGGACTTATTGTTTTTGTTTATTATCGATCTTTAATTTTTGTTTTAGTAGAAATGTCAACAGCTTCTTAATTATAAATTTTTATACAAAATAGTCTATACATGTTGGATAGATAAGATTATGAAATACATGTTGGGTATATATATATAAGCTTTTATACATCATACAACAGTCTATACGTGTTGGATAGATAAAAGTGTCCGGGATACAAAATAGATCGTCACCATACAAAGTAGACTGTCACTATACAAAATATATTCAAAATAGGCTGTCATTATACAAAATAGACTGCCACTATATAAATAATATACAATAGATTGTCACTATACAAAATATACACAATAGAATATCATTATACAAAATATATACAAAATAGACTATCACTATATAAATTATATAAAAAATAGACTGTCCCTATACAATTTATATACAATAGATTGTCACAATACAAAATATATTCAAAATAGACTGCCAGTGTACATAATATATACAAAATAGACTAATACTATACAAAGTAGATATTTCGGGCTATTAAATGTAATATGTTTGGGCCAAAGGGACATTTCATGGGAGAAATTTAAAAATAGTCTGATTTACAAGTGTCATTTAAAAATAGCCATAGTTTCAAAAGTAATCGAAATTTAACCACTTTTTATATAAAGATAAATTTGAATGAAAACACTGTTCAAAATTCGGAAAATACTCTAGCATAATATACTGGAACTCTAGTACAATATACTGGAGTTCCAGCATAAGTATAGTGGAATTCCAATATATTATACTGTAGTTCCAGCAAAGATTACTGGAATATTGGAGTCCCAACAAAGTATACTAGTCCAACATAATATGCTGGAAGTTCATACACAGGTGCTCGAATCTCCAGTATATTATGCTGGAACTTTCCGCGTGTTAGAGTTCCAGCACAATATGCTGGAAGTTCATATACAGCTGCATCGAACCCTAGTATATTATGCTGGACCGGTCTCTATTATAGCAAAATAGTAGCTATTTTTCAATGACTTGACAAACGCTGGCTATTTTTGAATGACCAGTTCGAAAACAGGCTAGCCCATGCTAGTCTTACCATTTCATGTCAATAGGGAAAACACATGGCTATTAAAATTTTGAGAGGCTATAGAGGGTCATTTTCTCAACAAATAAAGAAATAATTGCAAGCCTTACAACCAAAAATACGATAGTAGAATTAGATGTGTTTAGATTATTTTCATTTTTTCCCCGGTAATGGATCTGAGATTGATTGTGGAACCAAGCATAGAAAAAAGGGTCCATGGCAGAGTCCGGCCTAGATATACGCTAGGCGGAGCAGTTTTTTTCTTTAATTTCAATATATTAGAGTAAATTTCACTAAACCTTCTTAACTTATATGATTTGGGAAACAATACCCTATTAACCTTTTGATTGGGACAATAAACAATGTTGTCCTTAAATTAGCTAGATCATTACATGCGTTTTTAAAGTATCAAAAGTAACCTTCAATTAATATGAATTATAATATTTTTCTAAGCAAAGTACCTAAGTTACCCCCTGAATTATGGACCAAATCCCTGTTACATACTTTTGTCGACGAAAATCACCTTACACAGTCAATCTTTTTTATGTGTAGCTAAGACATCACTTTTTTCTTGACCGGTTTGTCAATGTTTGTGTCATGTCATACACCAATAAGGTGATGTCACGTGTTATAACTCAAAAATCATAAAATACTTAATTTCCACCCTAATTAATATTTTTTCTTAAAAAATGAATAAAAAAAAGTCAAAGGATCCCCTCTCTACACATCTCATCTCCGCCCCAACTCTACTTTTAGTCATCTTCCCCGTTGTAACTGGGTTCCTTTATTAAAATCCACCCGAATAACCCCTCAAAATCACAGAGTCCATTCTCCTCACATTTCACACCCACCAGCCGCCCAACCTACCTCACCACTACTGGTCGCCAGACAACTCCACGGCGATCGGAATTGCCGGCCTGCTGGCGGAAGTCGCTCCCTTGCCATTGCCAGAAAATCGAATCTGGAGGAAACTCGTTGAAGATGGTCCGATCACGGAGCTTCTTCATCGTTCTTTATTTTTGTATCTCTTCTTCTCACCTTTTTTTTTCATCTGAACGATTGGCCGGAAAATGGAAGACTCTGGTGTCACATAGTTTTGTTGTCGTCCATTTGTTTCCCGGTTGCCTTACCACCACAGCTGCGGCGACTTCCGTTGTTGTAACGACGGTGTCACGACCCAAATCTACGTGACTGAAACCCGACACACTATCCGGCCTGAGCGAACTTGTCACGACCCAAAATTCAACTAGTCGTGATGTCACCTAACCCAATTCGCTAGTTAAGCCAATTAAGAATGAACCACAATATAATGATAATGATAAGAGTCAAAAGTGAAATAACTGAATTTTACCCCAAGGACTGGTAGTACAAATTATGTGCTTCTATGATTTAGAGTTTACAGAGCTGGTATGAAATAAATACATCATCGTTTCAAAATGTACATGAACAGATTTATAAACCTAAAGCTACCAAGAAAAAGATGCAACTATAACTGAAACGCAGGTACATCTTCAATGCCAACTCCCATCATTCGCAACAACATCAACTCCAAAATCTGCACGTAAGGTGCAGATGTGTAGTATGAGTACGACTGACCCAATGTACTCAATAAGTAACAAATCTAACCTTAGGTTGAAAGCAGTGACGAGCTTGGACAACGGTCAGAGTCCAACACCAATAGCCAAGAACAACTCATAACAATATAATAAAAGCAGTATAAGTAATAACTCAAAGCTATGGTGCTCAACTCGTTCATAGTTACGTAAAAATAGGCATGTTTTTGAGGTATAACAGTAAAACCTAAATCTTTCACCAAAATCACAAAATATGAGTAAATCAGAAAATTGTGATTTTTCCCAAAAATATTTAACAGAAAATAAGATATTTCATTTTCAAATAGCATGAGGAAAGTACATCTCTATGACTACGTCCATGTGCATGTGAAATCATGAATGTCAATAAATCATGTAGCATGAGGAAATGCATCTCTATGCTTTTATGTCAAGTATGCATGTCAAATGCAATGCATCATAGTGATGAACTCATGTACTCACACTCTCAGAGCACTCAATGTCACTGTCTCGCACTCCCAGTCATCGCGCTCAATCCCTCAGCACTGTATGGTACATGCACTCACTGCTGGTATGTCAGACTCCAAAGGGGTGGATCCTGCCCATGCGCTAATAAAACCTTTTGCGACACGCAACTCGATCCCATCATGAATCAATAAAACTTGTTGCGGCGTGCAGCCCGATCCCATCATGTTTCAATAAAACTCGTTGCAACATGCAACCCGATCCCATTAATATTACTCACAGTCAATTCCTCAGCTTCATCTGAGTTATCAATCTCTCCAATCTCCCATGCTCACAAATCTCATGCCAATCAGCCCAAATAATGATAACATGATGACAATAATGATAATAGAGATTGAGATATTTATATGCCAATGAAGGAAGATGAATGAGTATGTAATTACAATTTAAGTAAATAACTCAAAAGCAAAAATGACCTTAGTAGGTCCCAACAGAATAAACATATAGCTTAAACAAGATTTCTAACATGGATCACAGTTTAATTACTCTAGGACGTAGGAATTTCATGGATAAAAACAAGATTAGGTAACTACACAGTACCACAAAATATATCGAGTCATAATTCACAGGATGCATGCCCACACACCCATCATCTAGCATGTGCGTCACCTCAACGCCAACACATAACATGTATACTAAGGGATTCATACCATCATCACCAAATTTAGAATTGTTACTTACTCGAACAAGTCGAATCCAATATCGAGAAAGCCAAACAATACTCTAGAGTAACGTCATCCCGCGTGTATCAATCTCCGAACGGCACAAAACTAGCTAAAATCAACTCAAATATATCAAATATATCAAATAAGGCCTAACGAAACAATCCCAAATGATAAAGGTCGAATCTTTACACATTTACTGAAAGTCAACCAAAACATCACACCTTGGAACGTACCTCATAACCCAACAAAACTCACAAAATCCGACAACACATTCAATCACAAGTCCAGCCATACTAGTTTCACTCAAATCCGACTCCAAATCGATGTTCAAAGCTCAAAAATTCACTTTATGAAATTTTAGACAGAACCCCCAAAATTTCTCTTTGAAATTCATAATCCAAATGCCAAAAACAAAGATAGGTTCATGAAATATAATCAAAACTGAGTAGAGAACACTTACCCCAATCTATGTGGTGAAAATCTTCTCCAAAATTGCCTCAATCCGAGCTCCATAGCTCCAAATATGATAAAATGACTCTAACCCTCGAAATGGGATTTAATAGAGTCTGCCCAGTTATTACACTTCGCGAACGCGGAAAAACCCTCGCGTTCACATAGAAAAATCCACCAGCTGCAATTCCTCTTATGCGAATGTAACATCTTAGTCGCGAACCGGTGATCAATCCCCCTAGAGCTACACGATCACGTTTCACATGTCTTGACCACGATGAACAGATGCTTGACATTCTCAAGCCCTCCTTCCTTTTACGCGAACGCGTCGCTGGACTCGCGAATGCGATGAACAATTGCCTCAAGCTTCGCGAACGCGTCATGATCCACTCTCTGCGATTACGAACAAGGAAACCAGATGCCTAGAAATCAACATGGAAATTATCCGAAACTCATCGGAAACTCACCCGAACCCCTTGGGACCCCGTCTGAACCTACCAACAAGTCCCATTACATAACATAGACCTATTTGAGGCCTCAAATCACACATAACACCATAAAAACCATGAATCACACCTGAAATCGAACTTAATGAACTTTTAACTTCCAAAACTCGTGCCGAACCCTATTAATTCAACCCGGAGAGAACATAAATTTTTCACAGAAGTACCAAAATACATAACGAAGCTATTCAAATCCCGGAACCACAATCCAATCCCGATATCATCAAAGTCAACCCCCGATCAAATTTCTGAACCTTACAAACCTTTAAATTTCTAACTTTTGCCAATTAGTGCCGAAACCTTATGGAAATATCCAAATGCAAATACGGGCATACACCCAAGTCTAAAATAACCATCCGGACCTAACCAAACCATCGAAACTCCGACCCGAGGTCAAATACTTAAAAGACAAACTTGGTCTACTCTTCCCACTTAACGCTTCAAACATGAAATTCATTCTTCCAAACTAATTCTGAATCGCCCGAAAATCGAAACCGATGATATACACAAGTCATAATACATCATACGGAGCTGATCATGCTCTCAAACCACATAGCGAAGTGCAAATGCTCAAAATGACGGGTCGAGTCATTACATTCTCCCTCACTTAAACATACGTTCTTCCTTGAACGTGCCCAGAGTCGTTCCAAAATCATCAAATCGCCATATAACCTTACCATGCATATACCCGGGGGTGACCCCACATCACCCCAATCCATATAAGCCCGACAACACCACCTAACCGAGGATCCTTACTTCAACCTTAGTCCATAAACCTTAAAACCCAAATCCCAATATCCGAAACTCGTTATATGACCCGATTCTTGCATCTATGCACCGTATAACTCTGAACAAGTTGTATCAATCCATAACCATATCTCAAGAAATAATCACATGATATACCACATAACTCAAATATCATAGAAATAACTTCCGACCGCAATAGCTGCTTCATAACCAACCCGACACCGGTAACAGAACTCATATAAACTAAAATCATGTTCTGAACCTTCGTACACTACCAATGATGAAAGAAACATGCAGAAACTCGTAACACTCATCATATCAACAAGTCATGGAGCTCTCTGTCGTCCAACAAAATCAAAGTCAAATTCTAAGTCGACTTCCGATATTATTCTTCCAACCATACCACAATCAAATCCGATAAAACCCATTATAGGCCCAATGGAGTCATCTAATCAAATAAAACTACTCTACTGACATGCAACACCAATACAACCTCAATCCACAAACCGTGTAATCCGTACACCAATAAGCAACAATTCAAATGCAGCCAAAAATGGACAACGACTCCAATGAAAGAACTATCCCCCAAGTTCAATTGATACCACCACAAGCGCAATGAAACCATTATACATAGTAGAACCACGACACACAGATCTAACACAAAGGATCATTTCCCAACATAACCCTGCTACAATGCATGACCATCCAAACACTGGTCCATATGAAATACCTCAAGCCACAAATGCTCAAAATCAACAACCACACGCAAATCCACATCAAGTACACGAAGCGCATGACCATAACCATGGAGAATCAAATAACACCATATACCACCGCCCGCAAAGACCATAACCAAGGCGAAATCAACCATTCAACACCTCAATAACCATCTCGCTCGAATTCCGCTACAAGGCCCAAACAGAACTTCATCATATGTGCATATAACCAAGAAATCATAACCCCTCGTAGCATAGAACAGTAACACATAGAATATCTCAAAGCAAGAGCAAAATCAACTTTAACCGAATGACACACCCCTGAACACTAACAGTTCTGAGTCACCAAATCCAACCCGGTGTAGAATACACATCCTCATTAGGCCTATCAATGGGCTCCCAAACCTACTTCAATCATCCCCAAATGGATAAATGGCCTTTTAAATGTCCACAATGACCTACCCATAACACGTAGCACCATCTGTCTAACTTTGGCCACATCCTCACAGTCTGCAACCCCGAAATAATATGCTTTTGAGACCTCACAGTCTCTAAATCTACAGAACACATGAATCACCATAGTCGATCCCAAGTCCACCACTGGAACGACTAACACATCTCTAATACACAATCATCCCACAAGGAATACTTCCAAAATTCTTCCGTGCCACATGAAAAAAATCATAACATCAGTATCGATCAACCAGTCGAGTACCATAATACCAATGAAGCGTCCGTAAGTCAAAACACAGTATGCCTTCTGAAATGCGCACCCTTCTCAAGCAATACCAAGTAGTAATAGCATTAATCTAATCATTCAAAACCGTCCATGCTTTCTAAAAATTCGTGACTTTCCCTTCAAAACTGAACTGCCACCTTGTACATGCAAATCTCAATTCCACAGGACGCACCGCATCTATCAAGCCATCATATGAAATGCAGGAGAATTTCATAATCAACTCTGAGTCACAAGTAGAATACATACCCAATGAGTCAGAAACCTTCCACTTAATCCCATCCAGGAGAAAATTACAACACGCAACACACTCCTCATACCTGAGATAATATCCATCTCAAATTGTTGTAGAAATCATAGAGAATACTTCGAAACCCATTTGCTCATAAACAAGTCATTAAAACTGAACCCCTCTAACTCAACCACACCACGTAGGTCGCCAAACCAAAGAGTATTACCACCAAAACACCTGTAGAGACTCACCACATCATAAGTACCCAAAGAACCAATTTTATTCATTACCGTGTTGATCCAACCTACTACCAAGCTATCCCATTTCTCTGAGTTCCTTCCATATTACCCTCAAGTTGACACTTCTCCTTTCCAGAAGACCACGATCCTTGCCCAAAGCTCACCATAATAGATCCTAATATAAAACCACATTGCTCTAAGGCCCATAAGCCTCTATATTCCCTCTTAAGAACAATAAAAGTACCACAATCGAGACTCCCACTCTGAAGAGACCTTCTAGGAATCTAAAGATGTCTCATTCACCTTCCTAATACTAAAATGTAAAATCCATAATAATATAGAAATACTGCGAGTCTCGACACCATCCAATGTAAATCTCATATTCTAGCTATATACAAATTCGAAAATTTTTCAATTGCTACATAGAAACCTTGAATTCGTTAGAACCTTCTTGGGAGTCATCCACTCTGCTCAAATCTCAATTGCACCGTCCAAATGGGCCGAACGATCTGTGCCCCATTAGCAGGACAACACCCAAAGAAGTAACCCGCCTTAACGCAACCGAGAAAATTCCTACTCCATGCTCACTACATCCCTGCCAAATGTCAACTTAATCATTCCACGATTCCCATATACCCATAAAGTGTAATACACCATGCGTCCATAAATTTCCTTGCTTAAGTCATCCTCAAAACCAGCTTCTGCAAGTCGTAATCGATCCATAAGTATGCCTCAGACCAAAACCAATACAACACGTAACCATGCAATCAAATCGTTGATACCAGACTCCTCACATAGCCCAAATCCATAGAGAAAAAAACTTGATAATTGACAATGCCCATACTCTATAACTGCCATAATACCGCAATGAGGTTTAACTAAAGCATTCATAAGCTCATGTAACACAAACCATATAATACCTCAAATCATCTACTAGGCTCGCATTCATCCCCTTGGCGGTCAGGTCAACTTTCTTAACTGATCCAAACTCAAATCGCAACACATGTAACCCAGTGGTAGGAATAAACTCTCCACAAGACATCACAAGGATCACATAGCTGTACACAACCCTGCAGGAGATAACCCACCTGTTTAGCCTCAAATTGGCATTTCGCTATACTCCTTTCATAGCCAAAAGTACTACACAATAACTTAAGCTTCCCGAGTATGAACTCATTAACAAGACATGAAAATCTACTTCGTTCCACAAGTGAAATAACACGAAATAATCTCTCAAAAACCTTTTTAACTCAAGATTGTATGACACATCCACAAAAATCGAGCATCCAATAGTCCTTTTCACATCTCAAGAAAACTCTTCCTGTCACATTCAAATAGTCTGAACACATCCCACAATCACATCCTACTCATCATATAGCCATCAAACCACTCACCGAGCCGCTTGTCCCACTCATAGAGACACTAATAGACATAGAAGTCCAAAAGCATATGCTCATACAACTGAAACTACCAAGCCTAAGTTGCGGTCCAAACCGGGACTCAAGTCCTCCAGACTGGACCATCACCAAAACATAGAAAACACATCTCGCACTTCATCTATGAAATCCACATGCCGTTGATGCACAACTGATACCTGGCGATCACATGCGCATACAAGTGAGTGGAAGAAATCCAAAGAGATACGCTTCAAGCTGAATCAATGTCGCACGATAAGGAAAGAAAGATGGGAAGTTTATTCTAAATGCCTTGTAACCTCTCGAAGATAGGTATGGACATCATCATACCGACCCGCAAGATTCTGCTAGACACTTGCTCATGGCTCGTAGAACCTATGAACCTAGAGCTCTAATACCATTTTGTCACAACCCAAAATTCAAATAGACGTGATGGCACCTAACTCAACCCGCTAGGTAAGCCAATTAACAATAAACCACAATATAATGATAATGATAAGAGTCAAGAATGAAATAACTGAATTTTATACCATTTCCCAAGGACTGTTAGTACAAATCATGAGCTTCTAAGACTTAGAGTTTACAAAGATGGTATGAAATAAATACATCATCTATTCGAAACGTACATAAACATATTTATAAATCTAAAGCTACCAAGAACAAGATGCATCTATAACCGGAACGCGGGTACATCTTCAATGCCATCTCTCGCTAGCGCAACAATATCAGCTCCAAAATCTGCACGTAAGGTGCATAAGTGTAGTATGAGTACAACCGACACATGTAGCAACAAACCAAACCTTAGGTTGAAAAGCAGTGACGAGCTTCGACAATGGTTAGAGTCCAAAACCATTAACCAAGAACAACTCGTAACATTATAATAAAAGCAGCATAATTAATAACTCAAAGATATGATGCTAAGCTTGTTAACAATTACGAAAAAGTAGGCATGCTTTTCAGGTATAACAGTAAAACCCAAATCTTTCATCGAAATCACCAAAATATGAGTAGATAAAAAATATGGGAATTTTCCCCAAGACATTCAACAACACATAAGACATTTCATTTTAGATAGCATGAGAAAAGTACATCGCTATGCCTACATGTCAATGTGCACGTGAAATCATGAATGTCACAAAATCGTGTAGCATAAAAAATGCATCTCTATGCCTGTATGTCTAGTATGCATATCAAATGCAATGCATCAATATGATGAACTCATATACTCATACTCTCTGGGCAATCAATATCACTTTCTCTCACTCATAATCATCACGCTCAATTACTCAGCACACTTAGTCACTCTGCACTGTACGATAACTGCGCTCACTGCTGGTATGTAAGACTCGGGAGGGGTGGATCCTGCCCAAGCTCTAATAAAACATGATGCGGCACGTAGCCTGATCCCACAATCAATAAAATTTGTTGTGGCATGCAGCCCGAACCCATTAAGAATCAATAAAACTCTCTACGACGTACAACCTGATCCCATCAATATCACTCATAATCAGACCCTCAGCCTCAGCTTAGTCAGCAATCTATCCAGCCTCTTATGCTCACAAATATCATGCAGATCAGCCCAAACAATGATCATATGATGTGACAACAATGATAATATGGACTGAGATATGATATGCAAGTGAATGAGTATGACTGAGTATGTAATTGCAATTTAAGAAAATAACTCAACAGCAAAAATGACCTCAGTGGGTCCCAACAGAATAAGTATATAGCCAAAACATTATTTCTAACATGGATCACAGCTCAATTACTCTAGCACGTAGCAATTTCATGGATAGAAACAAGATTAGACAGCTACACAGTACCAGAGAATCAACCGAACCATAAGTCACATGGTGCACGCCCACACGCCCGTCACTTAGCATGTGCGTCACCTTAACACCAACACATAACACATATATTCAGGGATTCATACTCCCAGTACCAAGTTTAGAAGTGCTACTTACCTCAAACAAGTTGAATCTAATACCGAGAAAGCCAAACAATAATCTGGAAAACCATCCCACGCGTATCAAATGATAAAGGTCGAATCTTTACACATTTACTCAAAATCAACAAAAATTCACACCCGGGCCCGCACCTTGGAACCCATCAAAACTAACAAAATTAGACATCCATTCAATTATGAGTCCAACCATACCAGTTTCGCTCAAATCAGACTCGAAATCGATGTTCAAAACTCAAAAAGTTACTTTATGAAATTTTAGACAAAACCCCCAAAATTTCTCTTTGAAATTAATAATCCAATTTCCAAAAATGAAGATAGGTTTGTGAAATATTATCAAAACGGATTAGAGAATAGTTACCTTAATCCACGTGGTGAAATATTACACTTTGCGAACGCGGAAAAACCCTCGCGTTCGCGTAGAAGAAATACCACCAGCTGCAATTCCTCTTACGCGAATGCGACATCTCAATCCTGAACACGGTGGTCAATTCCCCCTATAGCTACGCGATCGCGTTGTACATTTCACAACCGCGAAGAACCAACACCTGACATTCTTAGGCCCTCCTTCCTTCTAGGCGAGCGCGTCGCTGAAGTCCTGAACGCGATGAACAATTGCATCAACCTTCGCGAACGCGTATTTGGACTCGCGAATGCAATGAAAAATTTTCCCCGCCATCAAACAACTCTATGCGATCACGATCCACTCTCTACAATCGCGAACAAGGAAACTAGATGCCCATAAATCAGTAGTTCCAAAGAACATGAAAATGATTCGAAACTCATCTGAAACTCACCCGAGCCCCTCGGGACCCCGTCCAAACATACAAACAAGTCCAATAACATAACACAAACCTATTCCAGCCCTCAAATTATGCATAACAACATAAAATCCACGAATCGCATCTCATATCAAACTTAATGAACTTTTGAACTTTTAACTTCCAAAACTTGTGTCGAACCATATCAATTCAACTTGGAAATAAACCCAAATTTTGCGCACAAGTCCCTAATGACATCACAAAGATATTACAATTCTCGAAACCATAATCTGAACCCGATATCATCAAAGTCAACTCCCGATCAAACTTATGAACATTCCAAACCTTCAAATTTCCAACTTTTGCCAATTAGTATCAAAACCTTCTAGAGATATCCAAAGGCAAATCCGGGCATACGACTAATTCCAAAACCATCCGCACCTAATGGAACCATCAAAGATACGATATAAGGTGAAACACTTAAAAATCAAACTTGGTCACCTCTTCCCACTTAAAGCTTCTAACATGAAATTCATCCTTCTAAACTTATTCTGAATCGCCCGAAAATCGAAACCCACGATACACAAAACTCATAATGCATCATACATAGCTACTCATTCCCTCAAACCACTGAGCAAAGTGCAAATGCTCAAAACGATCGGTCGGATCGTTACAATCTCGCCCACTTAAACATATGTTCATCCTCGAACGTGCCTAGAGTCGTTCCAAAGTCATCAAATAGCCCTGTAACCTTACCACGCACATACCTAAAGATGATCCCACGTCACCGCAATCAATATAATCCTGACAACATCCCCTAACAGAGGATCCTTACTTTAACCTTGGTCAATAAACCTTAAAACCTAAATCCTAACATCTGAAACTCATTGTATGACCTGATTCTTGTATCTATGCACTGTATAACTCCGAACAAGCTGTATCAATCCATAACCATATATCAAGACATAATCACATGATATACCACATAAATCTAATACTCATATCAATAACTTTCGACCACAATAGCTGCTCGATAACCAACACGACACCGATAATAAACCTCATAGCAACTAAAATCTTTTTCTTGACCTTTGTACACTACCAATGATGAAAGAAACATACAGAAACTCGTAACCACTCATTAGATCAATAAGTTATGAAGCTCTGTCTCATCCGACAATACCAAAGTCAAATTCTAAGCCGAATTCTGATATTTTTCTTTCAACCATACTGCAATCAAATATAATAGCACCCATTCTAGATCTAATGGCCTCATCTCATCAAATACAACCACTCTACTGGCATTCCACGTATCATACCTCAGCCTAAAACATTTAAAGTAAGTGTGACCCTGGAGGGAGACCCTAAGTGCTGAGTACACTATAGCAGTACTTAATAAGTGTCATAGACTCTCTCTAACTCAAGTTCATGGGACATGATTTTGCAAAAATTATGCAATCAATATTGGAAATAAAGTGATAAAAAGTTATACAAATCATGCTCTTTATCATTCTAAATAAAAGACAAGTGAAATATAAACCATGCTATAAAGTTTTAGGACGTCTTTATCAACCCAAGATTTTAATAGAAATCATATAAAATCATTTCAATCTCATTAAATTATTGAAATCATTTTCGGCTCCTTAGGCCTAAACATAAGAAAGTTCTCTTTTAGTTTTCACTTGGAAAACTATACAGACACCGACATAATGAACAACTACTATGTGATCATCCTAGCAACAAGTATTTGACCTTACTTGTCTGGGCGGCTTCTTGTAGTGTTGTACGAGTCGACTTAACCTCATTACTTTAAGTAATGATCATTTTTTCTCTGAATCGGGACTAGTAACTCCCAAAACATTTGAATATCAAAAATAGATTCATAACCTAATAGCCTCAAATGATCTATTTTTATCACATCATGATAAGACAATCCAAACCATTTGAACAAGATCAAATGAATAACCTTTTTCATGTTAATGACTTTAGTAATACAACATCAATCTTGTAGATACGTGCTGATCGATTGTTCAAATTTCAATCCACATACTTTTTCATGAAAACTTATCTTTCGCGCCCTAAATAGTTTATACTTTTATCAACACATAAGTGTACTTAAAACTCATAACGTTTTCCTTAAGTATCATCTTGCAAACAAGTTTTGAAAATAAGACTTTATAAGATCACATGACACTTCAAAGTAATAAACTTAGAAACGCATGGTGACATCCTTCCCACTTGTCCCCATGAGTACGAATGTACATATTTAAATAATATCATATATGTAACGACTCGGCCGGTCGTTCCGTGAGATTAGCTCCGTTTCCCCCATTTCTACTTTATCACATGTTTCTTGGCCTATTTTTGTTGTGTTGGGTCAGTTGGTTTGGGTTCAGAGTGGTCGTGGTGAGAACAAAGGCACTTAGCCTCTTAAAGTAGCCTAATAATTGATAAGTCAAACTGAGAGTTGACTTTTTGGTAAACGACCTTGGAATGCGGATTTTATGGCTCTAATAGCTTTGTTAGGTGATATGGGACTTAGGAGTGTGTTCGGAATGAAATTTTGATGTTTGGTGTTGAATTAGGCTTGAATTGACGAAAGTTAGTTTTTGGCGATTTCTGGTCGGCAGTGGAAAATAGGCTATTGCGGTCGGAATGGAATTCCGACAATTGGAGCAGGTTTGTATGTCATTTTGGATATGTGTGCAAATTTTCAGGTAAATCAGATGTGTCTTGGTTGGTTTCGGCATCGTTAGCGAAATTTAGAAGTTTCAAAGTTCATAAGTTTGAATTTGATGTAATTTTGGTGTTTTTGTGTTGTTTTTGGTGTTTTGAAGGCTCGACTAAGTTTGAATGATACTATGGGGTGTGTTGGTATGTTTTGTTGGGGACCCGAGGGGCTCGGGATTGATTTTGGATGATTGACGGAGGTTTGAACTTAGGAATTTGCAGCAAATAGCTGCTGGTGTGGCCGCAGGTGTGAAGATAGTCCAGATAGGAGGAATCCGCAGGTGCAAAGCATTGGACGCACCTGCGAAGTCCCAGGTGCTGAAAAGGGATCGCAGGTGCGATAATTGGGCTGTTAGTGGGATTTCGCGGGTGCGCACCTGGGACCGCAGGTGCGGATTAGCTGGGCAGAACAGTATAAAATGGTGCCTCCACGAATATTTTGGCATTTCCTCCATTGTTGCATGCAGATGTAGCTGTGTTGAGAGCAAATCGAAGAGGGAATTCGATGGTCTTCAGTGGGGGTAAGTTCCCGGATTATAAAACTCGTTTCTATGCTATTTTGTTCGGATTAGACTTGTAATTTGAAGAATTAAAGTAGAAAAAGTTTGGAAAAATGGGAGGAGGTTTGGAAAATTCTTTTGGCGATTGGGTAGGCAATGTTGATACCCAATTTTTCCTCAAATTATTTTCAAACTTGCATATAAGCTTTCTAAATTACTCTTTGTAATAATTAGTGTTTTTCCCTATTATTTTCCATATTTTTATTAAATTATTTTCCTGTTTATTTTAATATTTCATATTTAAATAATTCATAAATTATGCTAGAAATAATTTTAAAATATTTCCCTGCTCAGTATGTTATTTATAATCAATTTTTTTTATCTAGTGAAAATCGATTATTTCAAAAATTAGCTAATTGGGTCTTATTTAATTTCAATTACAACACTTTTACCGTTATGGCCCAATTGGACATTTTTGCACTATTTCAATTTGAAATTTTATGCATTTTTACACTTAATATTAGTTAATTACTGTGATTTTACCTATTTTAACTTAATTTAATTTTTATAAAATTATTGGCTATTTTAATTAATTAATTATCTATTTTGTTGGGTATTTAATGCCTAGCCACATTTTATTTAAATTCTAGCCACATTTCAACCCAACCCCACCTGATCTCTAACCAAAATTCACCCTAGCCCAAATCAACCCCATACCCGGCCCAACTCCGAGCACATCTTAGCCTGATCAAATAAGATCAACGACCCAGATCCCCCTTTCCTTAATTAATTCCCACCTAACCCCCTTCCCCGTCTCATTGTTGAGACTCCTCACTCTCTATCTTCGTCTCCTCGTCTCTCTCTATCTTTCTTCCAATCTCTAGAAGCCTCCTTGGCTTCTCCCCTCCGATGGGTCCTGTTCATCTTCTCCGACTTGTTTCCTCACCGGAATCCATGGCTCTCTACTATCTCCTGGTCATCTACCTATCTCTCAACCACTCAGTGACATCCTAGGTTCTTCAGATGAACCTGGAGCGGTTCACTCACCTCCTATGGGTCTCTTGCCGTGTTCCGGCTACCCCCCGGCCATTTGAGTACGTTTGCAGTACCCCTCGCGTAAATCGAGGTCACTCACGAGGTTTGCCCTCTTTTATGAGGTTCCACGAAACCCTAGTTCTCTGTATCTTTAGTTTTTTTAAAGATCCATCTTATATTTACCATGCTATGAAGTTTCTTCTTGTTTTTCTCCAGAAAATTTGGGTTTTTAAACGATTTTAAAAACTAGGGTTTCTATACCCTGCCCTCAAAGCAGTTTCCTTTTGATTTTTTGATATCCATGCTATGTTTAAGTTATTATCTTTAGATTTTATGTTATTTTAAGTGTTCTGGGTGAAACCCTAAGTATTATGGGTTGTTCTTTGTTACTTGACTTCATGCATCCATGTATTCTCTATGAATCCTATTTAATTTACTACTATGACCTCTTCCTGTTGATTTCTATGAACACCTCTTTCTGCTGATAAGTGATTATTGTTGAACTCTTGAAAATTCCGACCTTTACCCTACCGACTCTTTACTGGTTGATTTATATTGATTCACTTGTGTAAAATCCCCCGCTTGTGATGTTTTCCTTAAATACATGGTCCTGTATGTTCTGCCTATAAGTCTGTACCAATTTTAAATTACCTCTATACTTGTGTGATGCTTTCCTTAATTACTTGGGATTTCCTGTGATTGAATCCGAGATTTTCTTGGTTGATTTCAAACTGATGCCCTATTTTACTTTATACGCGGTCAGTTCACTTTTCCTTAATTACCCACTATGTACTTGGTTTCGTTTGTGCACTATGTGAATGTTTTTGCCCTAATCAGCCATATTAGACTTATTTTTTCTTTCCTTATTCTGCCTTGACTTTACCGTTTGAGACTAGACTCCTTAATTAAAGGAGTCCAGTTTATCTTAATTGGTGTTGATTGATTGTTATTTCCATAATTGGCCTATGTACTACTCGTTTTCAAAACTATATAAAGACCTGTCTTCCCTCTTCGCAAACACACGGAGATTCACACAGAGACACTGAGATTCATACAAAGACACGGAGATTCATACGAAAACACACTGACATTGTTCTGAGTCTTCTTTGTTGTCATACACATCCTTTCTTGCTCTTCACATTAGTTATTGACTACTCAGTCGGCTGAAAGCCAAGACTGAGTAATCCTTGTTTCTCCCTTGCTTCTGTACACTACTATCCTGCTGCTCTCTTGTTCTGCATACTGCTGTTTGCTACTCTATCTCTTTGCATTTTACTATTCTATACCTTTGATTGGTATGTTCCTAATTTAAGTTTACAGAGTCCCAACACAATATGTTTCAATTCATGTTAATATACTTGTTGTTCCTTTGTGCTTTATTTTTATGTGTCTATTGCCTACCATGTAACTAGCATGCTTCTATGGTTTCCCATTCCCTATTTAGTATAAGATGTTTCGTGCTTTACCTTGTATGATTTACTATAACCCTTTTTGACTCCCATGGAGTTAGCATGCCTATTTTATCTATGTGATTATCCTTTTCCTGTCTCAAATGACTGATGTTTCTTATATGTTCTCATCCTCTACTTAGCTTCTATACTGCAGACCTGTGTCCCCCCACATGATAACTAATTGATGTATGATTTTGACTCTATACCTAATATGTGATTCTGCTTGATATGTGATGTTTTGTGATAACTATGAGAATCTGTAACTCTATTCTATTGCTGATATCTAAGTTTTCTGTCCCCAATCCCTTACCCTTGTTTGTGTTTGCTCTTTCATGAATCCTTTTGTCTATTGGTGGCAGTTGCACTGCTTCTCTTTTAAAACTCCTTTACTATTGTTCTTAAAGTTATTTCTCAAAGTTTTGTTGTTTTAACTACTCTTTTCAAACTCAAAATTCTCTTTTAAAACTCCAAGCACTTCCCACTACTCTTAGATTCTAGGTTCTGCCCCCTTCGTGTGAGCACTACCTTGGGGACCTCTGAGTACCCACTGAACTCTGACACACAAGGCTGGCCTTCTACACTGCACTTACTCATCCCTAGCTATGGTACCTAGGTGTGAGCATTGTCCAGGATCTTCTGAGGTCTTTAGAGACTATGACACACTTGGGTTGAAAGGTCATGGCATATGGTAAAGGGATCTGGTACTTTGGGCGTACCGTTAGGCTCTCTATAGTATAACTTCTTGATTTTCCTTTATTCAGTTGTGTAATTCATCATTCTTGGCTTGTAATAATCTGTAAATGGATATTTGGGACTGGATAGTAATTATGGGAGGGGATTATGCATGCTTAGATAGTTATGGGTAGAAATCATGACTATACGAATTATTTACCTATGCGTGCAATAGTATCATGCTTAGGACATGCATACCATGCATTAGAAACCATGTTTAGGTTGTTTACTTCAGTATCTCTGCTATTCTCATGTTTATTTTAGAAATCTTGCTCACAACTAATAACTATAATAAAACTGCTGTAATGTTACTGCCTCTGCATTTGCATCTAGAAATCATGCTTCGGGACTCACAATCAATGTGTGCATAATCAGTATACATACGGACGCTTAGGTAAACCTTGGGAATAATACTTATTAAAACCAAAATAAACTATTTTGTGTGTTGCCTGTATTAAAAAGTGGTCTTCAAAATTAATCAGTCTCTTCTGAAAACCATAGAACCTTGCTGTTTGTCACTACTTTTACTCCTGCAACTGATGGATTTTCAAAACGATTCTCCTCTTCTGAAGTTCATGCTATCATTCTGTTTTTTCCTAAACCCTTGCTCTATTTTTTTTTAAATTACTGGTTCTTGAAATTGTGCACTCACTCTCCTTTAACTAAAACTCCTTTAAACTACTGGTTCTTGCCCTATTTCGAATTATTGGATTTCAAAGTAAGTCACTCCTGTTTGATATTACTCTGCTTTATATAAAATCTTGCTTTACTTATGATTACCGATTTTCTAAAAATTATTCGTCTCTTTTTATTGTTGACTTCTAAACTGCTACACACCTTTTAATTCCTGGTATTGTCTTTAAATGACTAAATTTTTAATCAATCACTCTTCTCAAAGCTATTCTGTCCTTTTAAACTTCCTGATTTATTACTGAGTTTCAAGAAACCCAAAACTTCTGAAACCTACTGTTTTCTAACTTAAACTCATGTTTTAAATCCTGTCTTTGAGACCTTGGTTGTGTTTGAGACATGCTATTTACGTGTTTACCTGTGGAGGGATCTGTGAGCCTCTTATCTGCCCTTATGTGTTCCCATATTTGTAGTCCTAATTGTTTTATATGTCGCTTGGAATTTTATCCTTTAAACCTAGGGGTTCAACCTAGTACTCACCTTCTAGGATTTAGTAGTCCTAAACACCCTCCGGGACTTACAGAACGGGACGGGTAATATCACGCAATAAACTTTCGTGACCAACACGCACTTCTTTAAATAACCTCTAGGGGAGGGGGGGGAAGGGTAGAATACAGATATGATGACCGGTGCGCTAATACCACGTGTAGCCCCTCTTCGAGGAGTGATTACCGGGTATTGCATTGATGTGATCCGTATTACTTTAAACCTAGGCAATTCTTTTCAAATGTTTTTACTCTGATGTTTCCCAAAAACCTTTAAAGATTTTCGTTTTGAAATCCCCTCTTATATGAACCTTACTTGCTATTTGTTTACCTTCCAAATTCACAAAACTTCTTGGCTGGGACCCACAGTTGTGGATCTTGAGGGGTGCCTAACACCTTCCCCTTAGGATAACTTCAAGCCCTTACCCAATCTCTGGTAATGCAAACTAGTTAATGAGTTATCTACTCTAGGTGCCCTAACGCACCACAAAATTGTTAGGTGGCGACTCTTCCTTAAACCTCTTCCTTTAAGGAGTTGTCCAGAATGTCATAAACCCAATCTCTCCGCACCTGACCCGTGCGTGGAAAAAGGGGGGCGCGATAACATGGTGACCCTGCTGGGGATATTCCCTAGGCTTACACCATTACAGGTTGTCTTGTGAATTTGGACCTTTCAATTTCTGTTTGAATGTTTATACCCTTTCCTATTCCCCGTTATATGTTTAATTTTGCAAGTATTTATTTCTCCTAAACAAAACTGACGTATCTTTATGTTTTCTTTGTAACTTCTTTCAATGATAACTGCTGTATTTCCTTTCTTTACCGCTTTCCTCAATGTGAAAATACATGCCTACTTGTTTAAATGTTTTTTATTGGATATGATGCTACGCATTCATATTCCACTCGTGCCAAACAAAAATCCTATAGCAATGCTTACAATGAGTGGTTGCACTATTCCAATATTACTACCCCCTAAATTCAGAAAGGTGTATTTGCGGTAAAACTAGTCGATCAGCGGTGCAGTCGACAGTTCCGTGCTTTCCCTCTTGAGTTGTCCGCTCAAGCGTACTGGTCTAAAACCCCATAGAAACCTTAGTCTATTGTATGTTGCATGAATCATGGTCAAACCTAGCCAGTCTAACGTGTCGTCCGCATAACAGCCTTTAAGATATCCCTTTCCAAAGTCCATTGGGTTTCCCTGGAACCCAAACGGACGCCTTCACGTTCTGTGCATTTATTTAGAGAACTAAATGCTCATGCTAATTATTGATGTTAAACAGTCGGGTTTGGTGGGGGGTAAGGGCCTAACCTGTTTGTTTTGCAGAAATGAGCACGAGGTCCCCAGATTCGGCATGGTCACCAATATCCACCCCAAACTACCAAACTGGTGAGAGGATCTTCACTCCAGTGACAAATCAGTCGTCAGAAAACACTTGGGCAACCTGCCCTCTCTTCTGGACATTCATCCTAACAACATGATGATAGAAGCTTCTACCTTGTTGTGGGACTGCGATCGGTCGGTCTTTCTTGAGTGAAGGATCGGTCCGTCCCAAAAGTGCACCTCTCAAGCTCTCTATGCAGTTCGGAAGAATCGATCGGCCCGTCCCAAAAGTGCATTTCTCAGCCTCTCTACGAATTGCCAAAGGATCGATCGGCCCGTCCCAAAAGTGCGTCTCTCAATCTCTCCAAGCATAGCCGAGGGATCGACCGGCCCGTCCCAAAAGTGCATCCCTCAATCTCTTCGTGCACTGCCGAAGGATCGATCGGTCCGTCCCAAAAGTGCACCTCTAAATAGAGTGGGGGATATGACACTCCGCTCGCGGAATACAATTTGTGAAGCGGTCACATGCACATACATTGTTACTTTTTAAATGAGAATGCCTTTCCATAACAAAATTTCTTACAAGTTTTTCTCAAATTTCATAACTTCGGGAATGTAAACAGTATGAAATGTAAATTCAGCACGCATATAGTTCATATCAAGTAAAACGCAAGGCATGATGTGGGCCTAACTATCCGGACATAATAGAAATAGTCGCTACGTACGGGCTCTCGTCACTTTGTACGTACGTAGCCCCCACAAATTATCACATATATCATTTAAATAACCTAGGGGGACAATTTCCCCTTACAAGGTTAGAAAGGAGACTCACCTCGTGACGAAACCACCTCTCGGGTAAAGGATGCGCCCGAATCTCCGAAATCTACCCTCGACGGCTTGCAACTAGAAAAATATAGTATAATTAAATCAACTCATGATCAAAGAAGAAGATTAACCTATTAACCAAAAATTCACCATTCTTGAAGAATTATCCAATTTCAACCCCGAGCCCGCATGCTCGAATATCGAGAATTATTAAAGGGGTCGCTCACTCGTAGCCTAAGGATCAAGATACGTAACCTTATTGGAATGCATGGCAATCATTGAGTGATTTATCAAATTCTTAAGAATCCTAACTTGCACTATCCAAATTCTTGATTTTTGATGTTTTAGTAATTAATTCTAGTTGAATTCCATGTAAAATTTAGGAAAATAGAGAGGAATTACTCACCTTAGCACTATATAGGTCGTGGAGGGTTCTGCTCAAGCTTGAATGCTCTCTAATGGAGTTTTGGATGAGAAATAATGAGGGAAACTCGTGTTTAAACATTTAAATAGGTCTGCCTACAGGTGTTTCCGCACCTGCGACCAAGGGACCGCACCTGCGGTCCCACACCGGCGAGAAAGGAATCGCACCTGCGGAAAATGGCAAGGGGGTTGGGGGTCGCACCTGTGGAGGGGTTTCCGCACCAGCGGACCCGCTCCTCTGAAAATTGTCCCGCACCTGTGAAGGTAGGGGGCCCATGGGTTTTCGCACCTGCGAGGCTAGGACCGCAAGAGCGGTCCCGCACCTACGGCTGGGAAACTGCACCTGCGGTTACACCAACAACAACAATTGTTTTAGCTGGTTTTTGGCCTCGTTAGGTGCCCGGGAGGCACCTGGGCCCACCCGAGCCCTAATCAAAATATACCAATGAGTCCCAATTCATAATATGGACTCTGTTGAGCCTTCAGAACACCCAAAACAACGCTCAAACTCAAAATCACATCCCCAAACCCCAAGAACCAAACTTAGGAATTTTAAGTTTTCTAGACTTCGCTCACAACGCGCCGAGTCGACCTATACAACTCGGAATGACCCCAAATTTTGCAGGCAAGTCATAATTAAAATAACAGAACTATTCCATGTCTCAAAATTCTGTTCGGACCTCAATAACACAAAAACACGTCCTAAACCAAAATATGAACTTAAAGAACTTCTTATTTCAATATTGGGCGCCGAAATGCCCCCGGGTCATCAGAAACCCAATCGGAACATACGCCCAAGTCCGAAATCATCACATGAAGCTACCAAAACTGACGAAACTCGATTCCGAGGTCGTAGCCAAAATGTTGACCGAAGTCAAACATGGCCTTAAAGGCCAACCTTAAGGAACCAATTGTTCCTATTGCACTCTAAACGCCTCCGAAACCTGGACCACCAGTCCCCGCAAGTCATAAATCATAAAAAGCCGCTATGGAAAGTTTCATTTGGGGGAACGGGGTCAGATAACGCAAAACGACTGGTCGAGTCGTAACAGAATCACAACGAGGTACCACCTCGTATAATTAAGTATCAAAACCGAGGTACCACCTCATATTCATATTTCTAAGTTTCATTCATAATCTTTCCTTAAACCGCCGCGTGAGCCTTATAATGCAATAGGTTTGGGAAACGGTTTTCCATAAAAAACTACACCCACTTTAGCCAACCTTAAGATGCTACACGACTTCACATATTTCTTCTACAAGAACCACATGCAAAAGTCCCACCTTATACCGCCGCATGCACTTCAATCCCAAGCCATACCAACGCATGCGTGTCAAGATCACATTGCAATAAAAACTCGCACCATAAGTGCCCATATATTATAATTTGCCAACAATCCACAATATCAATCTTTCCACAATAATAGCCCAAAAAGAAGATGTTTCAACAATAACAATTTCACTTCAACGTGATAACAAATTTAACAACTTCAGCACCAATAACTCAACAATGAGTGAAAATGTATAACCACGATATTAAATAAGAATAGCTCACAATGGAAGAGATAATGTGTAGAAATAACATTAAATAATGGAGATAAACATGAAATAGATACCATGAAAAATAACATCAAATAGTGGTAATCAACAATGAAAGAGATAACATGAACAATAACTTTAATAAATGATAATCAACATTGAAATAAATAACATGTAACAATAAAATCGGCAACAAGTTCAACTAAAGCATATGAGCAATTTGTCAATTAGGAGGTAGAACAAGTGTTAACGAAATCATTTAAGACATATAAGGATAGACTAATACAAGTAAAATATATTGACTAGGAGAATTTAGAGCATGATATGGCATTTCAATTAAAGCATGGAAATAGTCTAATTAGCCTAACCGGTCAAATACCATGTACAACCCATGTACCCCCTCGTCACCTTGTGCACACGGATATCACTTAGCACAATTAAATCAAACAATACCAATCCTAAGGGGTAGTTCCCCCACACGAAGTTAGGCGAGGCACTTACCTCAACTACACCAAATCAATGCTCGGAAATAGATTTTTCCTTTAAATCCGCCTCCACATGACTCAAATCTAACCAAATCGACTTAATTAATTAAATAATGCTCGGTAATTCAATTGCAATACATAAAGCTAAGATCTTTTCACTTTTTCCAAAAAGTCAACAAAAGTCAACTCGGGGCTCACCTGGTCAAAACCCATGTCCAATGGTAGATTCCGCCTACGATGACCCCACGAGTTCATATACGCGATTAATTTCAAAATCTGAGTCCTAATCAACTATAAAAATTCAATTTCTTATTTCTCAAAAACTTGACAAAGTTTCACCAAATTTTCACTTTGATTCACATGATTTGATGTTAAAATCTAAGATATGTTTATGGAATATGATTAGAAGTAGATTAGAATCACTTACCCAAGGTTTGTAGGTGAAACTCCCTTCTCCAAATCACCTCATTCCGAGTCTAGTGTTCAAAAATAAGAGAATGAGGTATAAATCCCAACTTTCAGCCCTTTCTTGTATCCCTTGTGGTGTAACTGTGGGCTAATCTTGTGAAAATATTGATATCGTGGATTATTAGAAAATTATGATATATGGGCGCTTGTAGGCTAAAGTGTGTGTAGCTATTTTCGGAAAATGTTTTCCAAAACCAATTTCAATTTAAGATGTTGTTATCGCAATTGCGATATGGGTTCAAAATAGCGAACGCTCGCAATTGCAAAGATAGTCTCGCAATTGGGGCATTGACACGCATGGGAGGCTCTTTGCAAATGCAAAAATGGGTTCGCAATTGCGAACCCTGCTGCCCTCGAAATTGCAACAAACACCATCAAATGCGAACCTAGTCCAACCCAGAATTTCTTAGCAAATGTGACCAAGGAAACGCATTTGCGATAACTGTAGGTTCCCCTATATGGTTGCAAATGCAACCTTGGTGTTCACACTTGCGACACCAGAGGGCACCAAACACCAGTCTTTGCAGAATTCAATCCAACACACTTCGGAACATGTTCGAAACTCATTTGAGCCCTCGGGGCTCCAAACCAAACATCCACACAAGTCTAAAAACATCATACAAATTCACTTGCTCAATCAAAAAACAAAACTAACATAAAAAACTACGAATTGAACTCTAAAAGGCATAAATTTCAAAGTAAAGTTCAAGGATCTCTAAAATTACAACTAAGCATCCAAATCCTATCAAATGAACTCCAAACGCCACAAAATTTTGCAAGCAAGCTCTAAATATCATAACAAATGTTACATCCCGCATTTTCGTATGTTAAAGTTTCGTCGTAAGTTAATCGACGTAAGTTCGGGGATGAGATTATTTTGAGATTTTAAGCATTAAGCTATTTCAAACAAGTGATAAGTAAATTCGTGAAGGTGAGAGGGGAAGCAAGTCAAAGAAAATGAATTTTCGCTCAAGTTTGGCATGTTAGGATAAAGTACGGCCCGAGCTAAAATACTCGGTATTTATGTACTAGTGCCATACAAGGTACCACGTGACCATGAAAGTAGGGTATATATAAAGTATATTAAAAATGAGTTGTATTTTATAGTAATTTGAGATATTTCTTAATTATGCGGGTAATTGATTAATTATCGGGTAACGAGACATTACCTAATTACCTGATAAAGATTAAGCCTGCCTACCCCAAAACGTGGCAGCAAGACTAGCTCTAAATTGTGACTCTTAAAGTCACATATTAAGGCATCAAAAGTTAGTACGATTTGTGGCCAAGTCGCCAAATTAGTGGGGTCCACACCATTAATGCATAAGACCTCTCTAAAAAGAGTTGCTTATATAAAAAATGGTAGGCAATTTGCCTTGGTAACGTGACTGACATTCTGTTTCAATAAATTCAAGCAAGAATTCAAGGATCAAGCAAAAATTTCGTAAGCAACATAGAAATGTGACAATTTTGAAATTCTAAAGAAGCCCGGTATAATATTTCTCAAGAATATCATACGACTTATTCCCTACTTCAATTTGCCATTACATGTCCTTCACACAAGACGTGTGTTAGAGGAATTATCAAGAGAATCGGTCCAGGTATGTTAAGGCTATCCCTCCTTTCTTTTTGGCATGATCTATGTGACACAGAAGAAACGAGCAAATGCACGGTCTCCATAAATTACTCTATTCATAGAAATACTAGGGTTGTCTATATTATTGATTCCCCATGTGAATTATTATTATCTTCTGTTCATGCGTCTCGAAAATACGTATGTTGGTAAACTTTATTTCATGATATTAATCGAAGGCATAATGGCTTATGACGTATCGAGAGATTTTATCGACGTATTTCATATGCATTTCATGCATTTACATATGCACATTGACCCATGACTAGATGGAATTATATACGCGTATATATGTAAATATATGTATATGGGATATGGGAAAAGGTTACGGCGTTATATACGCACCACCACCTGATCAGCTGGTATATGATGATGATGTTGCCCACAGTGGCTGAAATATGATTCAAACGGCGTTATATACGCGTATATATGTATGTATATTCAAACGGCGTTATATACGCGTATATATGTATGTATATATATGTATATGGGATATGGGAAAGGTTATGGCGTTATATACGCACCACCACCTGATCATCTGGTATACCATGATAATTTTTCCCACAGTGGCCGATATGATATGATGGGATGCCCTCAGAGGCTGATGATGTTATGAAACATATACCTATGCACGACATGACATTCATACGCATATGCATGACGCTAAAAGAAATTTATGATTTACAAAGTTATTCAGACTTACATGTTGAGTCATGTACTCTATATGTCATCCATGTCTTTTATGTATTTATTTATGTGCCTTACATACTCGGTACATTATTCGTACTGACGTCCCTTTTGCCTGGGGACGCCGCGTTTCATACCCGCATGTCCCGATAGACAGGTCAAGTGCCCTCCAAGTAGGCTATCAGCTCAGCGGAAGATGTTGGTGCACTCCATTTGCTTCGGAGTTGCTTGTTTGATTAGTATGATTTAGACGTGTATTGTTTGGCATGGCGGGACTCTGTCCCGACCTTTATGACATTTATCTACTCTTAGAGGCTTGTAGACATATGTCATGTACGTGAAAGATTGTACGGCCTTTTCGGCCTATGTTTTGAGTTTATAAATGATTATGTTGACCTATTAGGCTCGTATGTCACATGTATATGATGATGTAATAAGAAAGATACATTATGTTGGTGCTCGGTTGAGTAAGGTACTAGGTGCCCGTCGCGGCCCATCGGTTTGGGTCGTGACAACAGACATATTCCAATTAAAAATACAATTCCGGGATCGATAGCTAAAGGTCAACCTAAGGTTAAACTTTTCAGCTTCAAATTGCCAAATTTCGGCAAATCAACCTACAAACTTCCAAAATTAATTCTAGCCATACGCCCAAGTACGAAATCACAATACGAAGCTATTAGAGCCATAAAAACACATTTCTAGGGTCATTTCCACAAAAGTCAAAGTTTGGTCAATATTTTCTAATTTAAACTTCTAAGTCAATAATCAAGGATCCAAATCAACCCGAAAGCTTTCAGGAAGGAAACCAACCGTCCCCGCAAGTCATAAAATCATAAACACACGTGTGTGAAGCATAAAAAAGGGTAACAAGGTGAAATTACACTAAATGACCGATTGGGGAATTACATTCTCCTTTTCTTAAAACAATCGTTCGTTCTCGAACGTGCATAAGAACATACCTGAAGTGGTGAATAGATGAGGATAATAGCTTTGCATGTTGTGCCTATTATACCAAATTTCCTCATTGACCGTATAACCCCTCTATTAAACCATTACTGAAGCAATACTCTTTGATCTCAACTTCCAGACTTGTATGTCTATAAAAGCCACAGGCTTCTCAATGTAAGTCAAATCCTCGTCCAATAGGACTGTGCTGAAGTGTAGAACATGAGACGGATCATCATAATACTTCCGGAGATTAGATACATGAAACACCGGATGAACCACAGATAAACTAGGCGGCAAAGCAAGCTTATTGGCTACCTCTCCAATCCTCTCATAGATATCAAAAAGTCTGATATACCTAGGGCTTAATTTTCTCTTCTTACCGAACCCCATGAATGTAACATCACAAACCTTCAGATCCACATAACTATTCTATCTAAATTGGGCTGTACGAAGCCGATCCTAGATCATCTTGACCTTTTCCAAGGCATCTCGAACAAAATCTGTGCCTAACAACTTAGCTCTCCCAGCTCAAAATACCCAACTGGAGAACGACATTGTCTCCCATACAGGTCCTCATAAGGAGACATCTAAATACTTGATTGGTAGCTGTTGTTGTAGGAAAACTCCGCAAGTGGAAAGAACTGATCCCAAGAACCCCGGAAATCCATAACACAGGTGTGAAGGATATCCTATAATATATGAATGGTGCGCTCAGACTATCCGTTCGTCTGAGGGTGAAATGTTGTACTCAACGCAACTCGTGTGCCTAGCTCACGCTGTTAACTCTCCAAAAAATGCAATATGAACTGTGTACATCAGTAAGCGATGATGGATACCGTTTATTCCATGAAGTCGAAAATCTCGCCTATATAAACCTGAGTCGGCTGCTTTGAATAATAGGTAGTCACTACTAGAAAAGAATGAGCCGACTTGGTTAACCTATCGACAATCACCTATACCACGACAAAATTCTTCTGAGTTCGTGGGATCCCTACAACGAAATCCATGGTGACGCTCTCCCATTTCCACTTAGGAATCTTAAATCGATGAATCAAACCACTTGCCCGCGGATGCTCATATTTCACTTGATGTGAATTTAGGCACCGGGTTACATACTCCACTATGTTATTCTTCATCCTCCTCCACCAATAGTGCTAGCTCAAATCCTGATACATCTGAGCGACACCCAGATGAATGGATTACCGCAAACTGTGGGCATCCTGAAGAATAAACTCATGCAAAACATCCACAGTGGCCACACATAACCGGTCCTTCATCTGTAACACATCGTCATCCCTAATAGTAACCTCTTTGGCATCCCCGTGCTGAACTATGTCCTTAAGGACAAGCAAATGTGTGTTTTAAAACTGACGCTCTCTAATACGATCATATAGAGAACACCGTGAAACCACGTAGGAAAGAACTCAACTGGGCTCCAAAATATCAAATCTAAAAAACTAGGAGGCCAAGGCCTGAACCTCCAATGTCAATGGCCTCTCTACTACCGGTAGATATGCTAAACTATCCAAAATCTCTTCCTTTCGACTCAAGGCATCGGCCACCACATTGGCCTTCCTTGGATGATGTAGAATGGTGATATCATATTCCTTAAGAAACTCTAACCACCTCCGCTACCGCAAGTTAAGATCTTTCTATTTGAACAAATACTGTAGACTCCGATGATCGGTAAAAACCTCACAAGGAACACTATACAAATAGTGTCTCCAGATCTTCAATGCCTGAACAATGGCTGCCAACTCCAAGACGTTGACTGGATAATTCTTCTCATTGGTCTTCAGTTGTCGATACCCGTAGGCAATCATCCTACTGTCTTGCATCAACCCCGCGCCAAGGTGAACACGTGATGCATCACAATACACAGTATAAGACCTGGAGCCCGTAGGCAGCACCAACATTGAGGCTATAGTCAAAGCAGTCTTGAGATTTTGAAAGATCTCCTCACACTCATCGGAACATCTAAAACGAGCACCTTTATGGGTCAATCTGGTCATAGGTGCAACAGTAGACGAGAACCCTCAATGAAACGATGATAATACCCGACCAAACAAGGAAACTCTGAATCTTAGTGGCCGAAGATGGTCTGGGAAAACTCTACAGTGCTTCAATCTTCTTCGGATCTACCTTAATCCCCTCACTCGACACCAAATGACGCAAAAATGCCACTGAATGAAGCCAGAATACACACTTTGAGAATTTTGCATACAACTTCTTTTCTTTCAAGGTCTGAAGCGCGATCCTCAGGTGCTGCTCATGATCTTTCCTACAGCGGGAGTACACCAGGACGTCGTCAATAAACACAATGATGAATGAATCAAGATAAGGCTGGAATACATTATTCATCAAGTGAATAAATGCTGCAGAGGCATTGATCAGCCTAAATGACATCACAAGGAACTCATAGTGACCATACCGAGTCCTAAAGGTAGTTTTCGGAATGTCCGGATCCCTAATTTTCAGTTGATGATAACCTGACTGAAAATGAATCTTTGAGAACACTATAGCGCCGTGTTGCTGATCAAATAAGTCATCAATGCGTGGAAATGTATACATTTTCTTCAATGTAACCTTGTTTAACGACCGATAATCAAATACACATGCACATAGAACCATCCTTCTTCTTCACAAACAAGACCGTAGCACCCCATGATGATACACTAGGCCAAATAAAACCCTTATCAAGCAACTCTAGAAACTATTCCTCTAACTCATTAAGCTGCGCCAAGCCATACAATATGGTGGAATAGAAATGGGCTGAGTGACCAACAACAAGTCAATACCAAAATTGATCTCCCTATCTGGCGGCATGCCCAGAAGATCCACTGGAAATACATCTGGAAAGTCTCTCACTACCCGAACTAACTTAGCGGTAGGAGTATCAGCACTGAGATCCCTCACGGAGGCTAGATAAGCATCACATACCTTCTCAACCATCCTCCGAGCATTTAGACATGATACAACCCTGCTAGGAACATAATCTAATGTACCCTTCCACTCTATTAGTGGTAGACCTGGCATAGTCAACGTCACAGTCTTAGTGTGGCAATCTAGAATAGCATGATAGGGCGACAATCAGTCCATGCCAAAGATAACATCAAAGTCTACCATACTAATAAAAAATATATCACCTCTGGTCTCAATACCACCTATAACAACTAAACACGGCTGATATACACGGTCCATAACAATAGAATCTCACACAGACATGGACACATAAACAACATAACTCAAAATATCACGAGATATATCCAAATACAGAGCAAAGTAAGATAACACATATGAATAAGTGGATCCCGGATCAAATAAGACTGATGCATCTCTACGCAAAACCAGAACTATACCTGTAATGACTGAGTCTGAAGCAACAGCCTCCGCCTACCCGAAAAAGCATAGAATTTGGCCTATACTCCCCCTCTAGGGAGGCGTCTACCCGCCCGTCCCCCACCCCTAACTAGGTGTGTGGGTGGAGCCCAAATTGGGGAAACTATCATGTCCTATGAAGTCTGTGGATTTGACTGAATCCGTGGAGCCTGAGTGCCTGGGGAGGTGTACCCCTCCCGAGTTTGGGGCAGTCTCTAACCAAGTGGTAGGTATCACCACACTAAAAAAGAGTTCTCGGTGGGCGTGGCTGCTGAGATTTGCTCAGGCCTGGTTGGCTGGATTGACCGCTAAAGGCACCCCGTGCAGGAGGTGCACTAGAAAGTGGCTAAGAAAAGTGTGCAACCTGAGACATCGGAACTACCGGAGCACTACTATAAGCTAGAAGTGTGGAGTGTACTGAACGACTCACATAGCCTCGACCATTTTGGAATACAGATGCAGTGTGACCAACACTAAATCCTCCCATACCTCGAGACCTCTTGGCCTCCCTAATATCTTTCTCACGGCCCCGCATACCCTCCAACCTGTGTGAAATCTCAACTACCTGTTGATATGGAGTATCTGTCTCTAACTCTCTAACTATGATGAATCTAATACCATAGTTGAGCCCCTACATAAATTAAAAAACTCTCTCTCTGACTATAGAGAGCAAGGTAGGTACCTGTCTGGACAAATCACTAAATAAGACAGCATACTGCGACACTGTCATAGTACGCTAGCATAGCTGCTCAAACTCCACATGCCATGCATCCCGGAGGGTATGAGAAATAAACTCTCTCAAGAATTAATCTAAACACCGAGTCTATGGAAGTGAAGATACCTCGGTTGGGCTACCCTCCTTGTACACACACCACCACTGATATGTCATTTCGCACACCTAGAAAGTATTAAAGGAAACCCTACTCATCTCCATAATACCTATAGGTCGGAGAATATGGTGGAAATTCTTAAGAAAACCATGGGTATCCTCTGAAGCCACACCACTGAAAGGAGGGTGGTGGTAATTCTTAAACCTCTCGAGCTTAAGCTGCTTCTCCTCAGATGATGCTGCCCTAACCACGGGCTGAACCAGAGCAACCGGTTGTACCGATATAACCTCTGGGACTTGATCTACCTAGACCTGCTGCTCTAGTGTACGAGCTAAGGGAAACTTTGCTCTTCCCCCAGCCTGAGATGTGGCTGGTGTAAGTTGAATCAACCGCGCCTGAGCTAAGGTACCGAACATGATCAAGAACTGTGCAAGGGTCTCCTAAAGTGCTAGGATGGAAATAGGTGCCTCGGATGCCTGTCCCTCAACTGGAGCTATTTGTGGCTGCTCTATCGTAGCTCGAGCAGGTTCTCTGGCTACACCACGTGCCCCTCCTTAGCCTTTTCCTTGGCTCCAGCCTCTCGCGTCTCTAGTAGGGGATACGGGTGTTTGATCGTCAGATCCAACAGTGAGTGTCCTCTCCATCCGTAAGAGAATAGAAAGTCATAGATTCAGTTTTCGAAGTCATCAAATTCGCACGATAATGAATCAAAGAAGTGAAGGCTTTTTTCTAACAGTTCCATAGCCTCTCAAAGATAAGTACAGACGTCTCTGTACCAATCCCCAAGACTCCACTAAACCTACTAATGACTCATGACACCTATGAATCTAGAGCTTGTATAAAAACATGTCACGACCCCAATTTCCCTCCGTAGGATGTCGTGGTGGCACCTAGTCTCTACGACTAGGTAAGCCTAACAAATAATAATTACACGACAGAAACAATAAAAAAAATACTAAAACAAAGCTGAATAACTGATATAACCTTCCAAAAAAAATTATAATCTCATCTATACACTCCCCTAACACTGGTGGAAGTGAGTCATAAGCTCTATAGAGTAAAACTAGGATAACTACTACATCAATGTCTAAAAGAAATACAATACTAAAATGAATAAAAGAAAAGGTGATTCCGAGGTCTACGAACATGGACCAGGTATACCTTGAAGTCTCCCAAGCAGTAACTCAGTGAACTCTAGTGTCCGGCGCAAGCAGACGTGCCTGGATCTATGTACCCAATAAGTATCAAGCCTAACCTCAGTAGAGTAGTGACGGGGCCATGTCAAAACACCAACTAGGATATAAATATGCAATATGAAAATGTAATAAGGGTATATAATGGAAAGGGAAGAAATAACTGATATGAAACAAGATAATAACATGAACTAGCCGGATATCAAACACGGAAATAGCATAAAAAAGAAACTAAAGAGAACTACAACGATAATATACAGACGACAACTGCTAGAACAATAAGGAATAAAACAATAAGAAATGTTCCCACCAAAACTCTTTGCAACATGAAATAAACAACAAGAATCACAACGAGGTAAAGCCTCGTGTAGAATAAAATCACAATAGAGACACTTCTTCATATAATCAAGAATCACAACCGAGGTACCGCCTCGTATTCAAATTTTTCAATATCAATCACAATCTTTCCTTATACTGCCGCGTGAGCCTTACAATGAAACATGTTTTGGAAACAATTTTCCTGAAATAGCTACATGCACTTTAGCCCACCTTATGACCCCATCTTATATCATTGCACGCACATCAACCCCAAGCCTTATACTGCCGCATGCGCGTCAAAATCACATTACAATAACAACTTGCACCACAAGTGCCCATATATCATAATTTTCCAACAATCCACAATTTCAATGTTTCCACCACAATAGCTCACAACTCCACCACAACTGGTACAAGAATACCAACAACAACATCGAATGTAAAATGCTCAAAAATGAAGATGTTTCAACAATAACAATTTAGCCTCAACGTGATAACGACTTTCACATCTTTAACACCAATAAATCAACAATGAGAGACAATGTATAACCGCAAAATTAAATAAGAACAACTCACAATGGAAGAGAGAACGTGTAGCAATGAATTCAAATAATGGAGATCAACAATGAAAGTGACAACATGAACAATAACTTCACATAATGGTAATCAACAATGAAATAGGTGACATGAACAATAACTTCATTAAATGATAATCAACAAGGAAAGAGATAACATGTAACAATAAAATAGGCAACAAGTTCAACTAAAACATGAGAGAAATTTATCAATTAGGAGGTAGAACAAGTGTTAATGAAATCATTTAAGGCATGTAAGGATAGACTAGCACAAGTAAGAATATATTGACTAGGAGAATTTAGAACATGATACAACATTTTCATTAAAGCATGGAAATAGTCTAAGTAGCCTAAATATGTCAGATTCCACATGCAACCCGTATACCCACTCGTCACCTTGCGCACACGAATTTTAATTATCACAATTGAATCAAACATTACCAATCATAAGTGGTAGTTCCTTACATGAAGTTAGACAAGACACTTCCCTCAACTAGGCCACATCAACGCTTGAAAATAACTTTTCCCTTAAAATTTGCCTCCACACGGCTCAAATCTTACCAAATCGACTTAATTAATCAAATAATGCTAGGGAATCGATTGCAATAGATAAAGCGTAGATATTTGCACATTTCTTAAAAAGTCAATAAAAAGTCAACTCGGGGCTCGCCCAGTCTAAATCCAATGGTAGATTTCGTCAACCCATGACCTCACGAGTTCATATATGTGATTTGTTTCAAAATTCAAGTCCAAATCAACTCTCATATTCAGTTTCTTATTTTTCAAAATCTTGACAAAGTTTCACCAAACTTTCACTTTGATTCCCATAAATTTGATGTTAAACTCTAAAATAGGTTGATGGAATTGTCGCGCACCCCTTTTTTTCTCGCGAAATCGGGGTTTCGACATTCGACAACTTCTTTCCTTTTGGGAAAAAGGGTATGGAAATTGAAGAGTCGCCACCTAACGAATTTAAGGTGCGTTAGGGCACCTAATGCAAGTAACTCATGAAACCAGTGTACATTACCAGAGATTAGGTAAGGTCTTGAAATTACCTTGAGGGGAAGGTGTTAGGCACCCCTCAAGGTCCACAACGGTGGGTCAAGGCCAAACTTACTTGGTGAATTAGGGATTTAATTGATAAGCAGTCTAAGAACACATATGTAAATAAGACCCAATAAAATTTAATAAGCAGTCTAAGAACACATATGTATAAAGATAGGGAAGTCCTAAGTTATTAGCCTATAGGATCACATCTGTAAAATACCCGGTAATCCTTCATCAACTACAGGGCTTACACGTGGCATTAGCGCACATGTCATCATATCCTTTTACTACCCGATTACCCTCCCCTTAGCGATTGTATAAGCGGTTTTAATTAAACGAACTCTAAGCTTGCATTACCCATCCCTTCCTTGTAGTCCCGGAGGTGTTTAGGACCTCTATTTTTAGGCAATTCAAGACTCTCCTAAAGTGTTTGAAAGGGAAAATCTAAGCGAAAACAAAGAAACAAACAGGACTATCAAGTAAGACAACAATTAAGGGCTCATGTTTACCTCAACAAATAAACAAGCAATTAGCAGGCCTCAAACATCAAGATTTCAGATGTTTCTGAAAAGGTCCTAGAACATGATATATAGGTTAGCATGACAAACAGAGAATATGCATCATTATGTTAATGCGAAGAGACCTAATCAGTTTGCCTACTGATTTTTAGAACCTGTTGAATATGGGCAGTCACAAATAAACAAAGCATAGTTTTACAATTTTTATAAGGCCTTAATTACCTATAGGCTTGCCTAAGCGTGGTTCATGGATACCTTATAACGTGTTGTCTAAAAATGCAAACAAAATTCTGGAAATTGACTAAAGGAAAGCAAACAGTTTGAGTTTTAATATGTCCTATAAACATGCTTGTCTAGGTGCTAATTATCATGAAACTGATTTCATACATATTTATCCTATAGCATGGTGTCTAGGCATTGAAAATGCTTTAAACATTCTTATAGACATGACGATTATCGATTTAGGCGACATAGTCATGATTTAAAGCGAATACAAACATAGTCCTAAAGCAGGATTTCTAATGCACACAAAGGATGGACATTTTTATTAAGAAGAATTATAGCGGTATCTTAATAACATGATTTCTAGGTGGTCATGATTATGCAGAAGCTGAATTCCGTGACAAATGAGGTAATGAACCTATAACATATTGCTAGTATGCCAAGTGGGCTTAAAAGTATGGTTTTCGATGCAAATAAACATAGTTTAAACCTATAAGGATGACTTTTAATGTAAGTAAACATAGTATAGACCTAAAGGCAGGATTTCTACCCGTTTTCCCCAGAAAAAATCATATAAGCAACCCTCCCCTTTTACTAATTTCCCCGATATCTATTTACAAAGGTTATTATTACAGATCATAAATGAATGAATTACATAATAAATATAAGCTATGATATAGGGAGGCTGAGATAGGCCCAAAGTGAACCTGGAAATACCAGGCCTTCAAAACAGTCCAGGATGCCGAAGTCTCATCGCCAATAGGATGTCCTGGTGTGTCAAGTTTGCCTAACCACCTCAGGGACCCCGGTCAATGCTCACACCAAAATCCTTTGATTTGGGAAGTGATTATGTGCAGTGTGGAAAGGACAGCTCCAGTGTGCCAGAGTTCGGAGGAATCTCATGGATTCTAGGCAATACACACACTGGAGGGGTAGAACTTAAGTAATCTAAGAGTAGAAGTGAGAGTGCTTGACATAGTTTGGAATAACATAGTAAAAATAGTATAGAGGTAAAAATTTTAGGGGTGAAAAAGTTTTCAGGAATATAAGCAGTTCTTAAAAATGTTAAGAGTTAAATAATTTTGGAAACAATTCTGGGAAGAAGAAAGATTCAACAAGCAACCACACAGTCATAACACTTAGAGTGCGCAGATTCAAAACCATTTATTACTTGTTTGTAAGTGAAGGCAAACAAGTTTACAATCAGGGATTAGGGGATTGGGAACATAGAGGCTTAAGTTAGAAACACATAAACAGGGTAAAGGAGAAGCACATTGATCAGCCAGTACACAGAACAAATAGGGACTGATTGGCAACCAGAACATTAAAACAATTGTTTCGAAGTATTAGCAAGGGGATCATGCTTGAAATTAAAGTGGTAATGGATAGTAAACATAGAGACAGAATATGAGAATGGTCATGTTGAAGACAGGGATCTACTACATAGAGTCAGTCATGCCAATTAGGATTAACCAAATATATTAGGAGTCTATGATACTGATATGAGTATACTAGTCAAGGGAAGTAAACAAGAACTGAAGTAAACATGATGGCCAAGTATCACACAATAAAAATGAGACCTAGACATGTTGATTATACATTTGGGCAAGAGAGGGTAAGACTTCAACATATTGAGCAAAGCAGTATAAACGGAAACCATTCAAATACATAGCCAATTAAACTAGTGCGGAAATAGGCATGGATTTAACAACTATGGAGCACATAGGATTGAATTTCAGAATTGAAATAAGAACATACCAGTTAAGGAAGCAAGATAAAGAAAGTAAAGTAGGCAGAGTTCCATGTCTAGCTTTGGCTTTCAGCCGGCTAGACAAGCTGTTAGCACAAGTAGTAGAAAAAAAGAGAAGAGAGATAATTTTGTGTGAGTGTGTGTTCTTGAACTAATGTTCGTGTGTTTGAGAGGTAAAACAAGAGTGTATATATAGTATTTTAGGAGAAGAAAAAATAAGGTAAAAGAATCAGAAGTCAGTCAATTAAGGACAATCACAGAATTACAGAATCAAATCACATAAAAGGGGTTCGGAATAGACCCCTTAATTAGGGGTAATAACATAACCGTAACAGCTAAGGGGTTTAATTAAGGAAAGGAGTCCAAATCATACCAAATAAGGTATTAGTAAGAATCCCAAAATTATACGGGAAATTAATTAAGGTAGAGATGACCAATTAAAGTCAGAAACAAGGAAACAAATACAATCTATGCACACAAATCTTAATAGTAATCTGCAAAACCTTCAAAAGAATACTGATTTCTGGGAAAGAATTACTCAAATTCCATAAATAAAAATTAAACTAAGTAAGACCTCACAGAAATATAGAACTTAGCCGGAAAAGAAGGTTCGAACCCTAACAGAGATTAATTAGGGCAAAACCACAACAATGCTGGATTTAACAAGGAAGAAGGTTTAAGTCCAAAAGATAGAGTAAACTAATACGACTGGTATCAAAGAAATACCCAAAATCGAAGCAAAGATTGAAGAAATCAGTATATCATATAGAATCCACTAGGGTTTGGAAAAATCAGTCACGATGATGAAACAACACTTATTAAAACAGTGAGAGGTTAGAAGATCTTTGAAGAAAGTCCGGGATAAACCCTAGTTTAGAAAGACTGAAAACATTTAATAATAGTCAAATCATATTAGATCTATAAAGACCTGAGAAGAATCAACAGTAATGAAATAGGATTTTCAGAAAAATAGCAGGGGTGAAGAGAATAGGTCAAGAACCTATATATTCGTAATAAAAAAAGGAAATATCCTTACTTACAAACAAAAAATGGTGTGGATAGGAAAGTTTCAAACCAGAACCCATTGGCTAGTCGGAGAAGACATAAAAGCACCGTAGGGAGGAGGTTTAAGCCGGTGACAGCGCTTAGGGTTAGGGTTCGGTCGAGAGAGAGTTGAGACACGAGGGAAATGATAACGGCGGGGTTGGAGGGAATGAAAGGGGTAGGGGTTAGGTTTTAGGATTAATTATGGTAACGGGGTTTGTGGACCGGTGATCTAAAAAGATCAACGCCCATGATTAAAAGGGGTATTGGGTCGAGCATGTATAGGTTTGGGCCTAAGGGGTTTGTGCTGTCTTTTAAAGGGATTTGGGCTATCTTGAGGGGGTTAGGTCTTAAAATAAAAGGGGTTGTTTATTAAATACCCAAATAATTGATAAACAATAATTTATAAAATAATTAACAAATTATAAAAAATAATTTTCATGCATAGAAATGTTTTAAAAATAATTATCAATATTTTAAAAATACAATGAGTGTAGGGCCTCAGAAAAAAATAAAAAAAAAATAAAACTTCACTATGTAATTTAAGGTTTTTTGGTGTCAAGGTAGGTAATACATTGTACTTCTGGAGTTTTGGGATTGAACGATGCGTTGAGGAGTTGAAAATATTTCGTCGCAGCTAGACCAGGCTTTAGGTAGATAAAGCCTGGATAAAGCTAAGCCAGACCAGACTTTAGGTAGATAAAGCCTGGATAAAGCCAGGCCAGACCAGGCTTTAGGTAGCTAAAGCCTGGATAAAGCCAGGCCAGACTAGGCTTTAGGTGGATAAAGCCCGGGTAAAGCCAGGCCAGACCAGACTTTAGGTAGATAAAGCTTGGATAAAGCCAGGTCCGAAATGTTGGACTATCCATTTTTCTATCTTTATAACCCGACCCCAGACCCATATAAAACCCATTCCCCCTCATTTTTAATGACCATATGATGATATAGAGAGAAGCAAGAGTGAGTTTTAGAGATAGAAAGTCCCCAACTTCATCAAATTGATCCTCCTTCAGCACTCAAGCTTGGAACTAATTAAGTAGGGCACAAATTTCTTCACCATAAGAGGTAAGCTTCCACCCCATTACCCTCAATGCTCAGATTCTAGTTGAAATGAAACACACATAGGTTAGTTCTTGGAGATGGGGTTAAATGTCTTGCATGCATGTACCAAATCTGCCATAATCTAGTAAAAGAGAGTAGATTAGAGTAATTCTTCACTGAAAAGGGATCATGCAAACTAAAGGAACACCTAGTGTTTGATAGAAAGCTCAAATGAGTTCAAGACATGGTCATGATTCCTAATTCTAATTTTAAATATGCCGCATTGTGAATTAGGTTGAAGGTGCTAGAAGGTCCGGTCATTTAAGATAGAAATTAAGGAAAAATCCCGATTCGAGGTATGTATGGCTAACTTTAACCTTCGTAGAATCCTGTTGTTGGGTCCGAGCATATGGTATGTGTACCTTGTTTAAAAATATGTGAATTTATTGTTCAAATATGTTGAGACGTAAGATTCTATTATCTGATTGTCCTAGTTGATTGCCATACTACAATGCTATATGAGATTGTGAAAAGTGTTTTGATGTGCCTATCTAATTATGTGCAAAGCTCGTAAATGCTCGAGGGTATCAATTTGAAAGTATGTTTTGATGAATGAAAGAATGTTAATTTCCCCAAGTGTGGGAATGCATATAATGGCTAAACGCCGTGCGTGGAAAGTAATGAAAAAGGGTATTGTTAAATGATGTAAATGAGTTGAACGATTATGGAAACACCGTGTACATGAATTACTGCTTGGTGAGAACTATGGTTGCATGGGCCCAAATTACTCCTTGAAATGATGATTCTTGTGATGTAATTTTTTAAGGTTGTTGTTATGAATTTAAATTGTCAGGCGGGGTCGGGTTGCGCGCCGCAACACGAAGTAGTAAAGATGATGAGTTGTGGTGATAAGGCTGGCCGAGGTAATAAGGGTGGCCGAGGTAATAAGGATGAAATGTGATCATTATAACTATTGAAATGAAAATCTATGAAACTCTTCAATATGGTGATGTTGAAAGGGAAAAGAGAGAGATTGTGAAACTTGTTGATTTTGGTTGTTTCTTTCCACGTGCATTGATTGATTGCTTCTATTACATCCTCTTGGTTGTGTATTGTTTGATTTTGGTGTTAATTGTCTGAGTATGTGCAAATTAGGTGTTCTAAATATGTTGAGGCATGATGCCCTACTCTCTGACTGTCTAGCTAAAGTTCATGTATTTGCTATTCAGAATTGTGGAAAGGTGATTTACTTATGAATGTTTTGCCATGCGTAAGGTTGGTTAAGTACCCTAATGTGCCGGTATGAAAGATTGGTAGCGAAATTAAGTATGTGAATATGATTAAGTGCTAAGAGCTGTGAAATGATATAATAAACTGGCATTGTGGTTGATTCAGTCGTACTACACTGATTGTGGAAATGTCTTTTTTGACTCGTGTTTTGGGCAATGATCTGTTGTGACTTGATATCGTATGGGTGATTCGTTGAACTGAGATTGTGTCCTTACAATGAAATTCTCTGTGAATATGGTGTTGTTCGAAAGGAAAAAGGGGAATATGTGGAACTTGTGATTTTGATTGTTTCTGTTTCTGTCCAATGCTTGCTGATTCTATTACTGTCTCTTATCTATGCATTGCTGATCTTACTTAGAGTAAAGTTTGTTCATACATACTAGTACAATTCAAATGTCATGACGTCCCTTTTGCCGGGGGCGCTACATTCTTATGATTGTAGGTGGTTCCATAGTAGGTTTATTCAACCCACTGACCGTAGTGCCTCCTCTCCATTCCGTCAGCTGCATTGGTGAGCCCCACTTCCTCTCAGGGCCATGTGTGTTTCATGCCATCTCCTTTTGAGTTTATTGTGTATTGTAAGGTATAGCCGGGGCCTTGTTGCCGGCAGGTAATGTTATGTTCTAGTATTCGTAGAGGCTCCGTAGACACAATGTGGGTAGTGTACATATGTATTTTGGATAATTAATGGTACGGTTCGGAATCGTGGTACACGTTGTAAATGATGTATGTATTTTGTAAGTATTTGGTATCATATGCTGGAAATGATAAAAAGTAGAAATGAATTCAAGTCGTAAGTTTATGCTTAAGTTATAAATGGCTATTTCACATGAATTATGTATATTGAAATCATGGGGTAACACGTGGGATAGGAAAGGCAAATCAGGTTCGCTTGACCGAGTTCATTCGGTTAGGCGCCGGTCTCGTCCCTCGATTTTGGGGCGTGACAAACTTGGTATTTGAGCCTAAGGTTTTAAAGTGTCCTAGGATGTCTCGGAGCCGTGTCTAGTAGAGATCTTCTTATCAGTGTGTTGTCGACCACATCGATAATTAGGGGGCTACATGGACATTTAGGAACTACACCCTTCTTTGATACTCCAATTATGCGATAGAGCTCAAGTTAGGGAGTTAGCTTTCTCTCCAAATATTAATCTCAAAATGAGTAACCGTGATACCATAATCCGCGAGTTTGAATCCATAAGGAGGGATTGGTCCCACCATTAAGTCTGAAGGGATTGCCCAAGGGCTTGTTAGGAGAATGTATTGAGCTGTGGAGGGGTTGGTAGACACTATCGCTAAGAGGAGTGTTCCCTCGTAACTATTGATGTCACTGCACCACCAAATCCTATAGTATATCGGTATGGTACCAACGTACGTTAGGGATGTGGAGTCGAGGGGCATCGATTAAGCTATTGCCCTGTCAACTTGAAGTCACCAAGTAAGTCACTCCTTAGCATAACCAACGTACTCTTGTTGTATGTATATATCCATATTGAAGAATTTTCATAGGCTTGGTCTTAATAAATGTTGGGTCACAAAGCATTGCATGCATCTACTCTTTGAATGAGATACATTATTTCGTGAATCCACTCTACCACAAATTCTCTTATACGAAATCTTTTATCACATTGAGCTCTATAATCATTTCCTTGAATGGAGTTGTAACTATAGAATTACTACTTCCCACACGCCTTTCTAAAATCTCAACAAGGGACTAAACCCGAAGAATTTCTTATCGAATGAATGGATGAACAATTATCATATTTTCACACAAGATAAAAAGGTATTTCCTCTCGACCATTTATTGTTCTCTATTCAAACGCCATGGCAATTTTTCTTTGAGTTTCTTCTTCAATATGAATGTTGGCATAGTATCATAGTGAAGATTTTGCTTTGTTTCATCATCATCTCTAGTATGGTAGTGCCCTCGATCTATCTTTGTTGAGCCTTCCATTTTGGCCTAATGGTCGAAATCAGCAAGATTTTTATTTCTTTGGCGAGAATATCCCTATTCTCCGACAGGTGATTTTCTGAATTTGGTCTGCTGTATTAATTTTAAACATTATTAAATCTCCATCAAAGATAGGGTCCGTCGAGCCTCCCTATAGCTGGATCATACTACTTATTCTTGATTGCTCATCTTATCCTTGAAGGTTATCTTTCTTCTAGTTGTAAGGAAGATGAGAACTCTCACTCCTCTTTTTATTTTCATGATACTAGTTTGAGTGTCGCTATATGTTTATTGCTCTATGTTGCTATGAATTCAACTGATTTTAATGTTAGTACTGGCTCCAATAGCCGTGAGGCTTTTGAGTTTACTCCTATAACCCTCAAGTCCTCTTCCTATTAATTCCTCCCATATACCCGGCCTTCCCCTGGTTGTTGTCCTATTGTTCCAGTTCAAATTTCGGTGGTTGAAGAAATATCATAATTGTGTCTTTGGCATCTAGAAATAAAATTTCGTTTGTCATATGTTAATCCTTATGTTTGTATGGGACTTGGGATAGAATCTGGGCAACCTTATGAGCCATTCTCTGTATCTACTCTTTGAATGGGACGTATTACTTACAACCTCTTGAGAAAATTGAATCCTATAATAACTTCTTGAATAGAGTCATAATCATAGGGTAATATTCCCACTTGCTTCCCTAAATTTTTCAATAGGTAACTACACCTGATGGATTCCTCACATAACCTTCTCAGTTAAATAGATAATATATGCTCCACTGTGCCTACTCACGCACCGTCGTAAAAGTTTACCTATGTGGTGTCAAGTTCCATGAAAAGCATCCCGGAATTGAAATCCTTCTCGAGCCACTCTTCTTCTCACTAGGTGTATATGGCTTCTATGGTTTGAATAGTCACTCTAATCTTGCGAATATCATCATGAAACCTTCTCGCTGTCTAGTAGCATAACAACATGCCTTAACACCTATAATATGAGTGCGTGTCAATCGAAATGGTCACCGTGTGCATAAGGTCCCTTTGAAGATTGAGATCCCCATACCCCCGTCATAGAATGATCTTATGTCGCCATCTTAGTATAACTTCCGTGTCCACTTGGGACATCCCGCGATAAGTAGCCCACTTTGTTCCTGGTATTGTGGTTGTCCGTGACACGGTCTTGTACTATAGTTGGGAACTAATATAGCAGAAACATGACAAACTTATAATAAATGTTTATTTTCTCTTTACACCTCCACCACATGTGTTAATTATATTCCTCTGTTAGTGAATTCATCGAGCTAGTTTCCCAACACTTGTTAGATAACCTTGAGAGAACATGTCCTCCTATGTGTCACTATAACACTTACTTTCTCATTAGGACCCTTGATAGGCTCTCCGTCAAGACTAAATGTACCTTTGGGGGATATCATAGCACAATGCCTACTTCTTATGTTTTCTTGTCTTTCATTAGCATCTGGGTACACCTTGAGTTAAGGTCTATGGAGAACTCATTAAGAACATCTGCAAACCTTCCAAGATTATTCTATATTGTCCCATTGGGTTCTGTTGCCTTTGCACTCTCGGCTTCTAGAATCATTGATTTCGTCATTGTCAGTGAGGAGAGTTTTTCTATCCTTGGAATTCCACCTCCCTGGTTGGATAGGAGTTTTAGTTGTCTTTCTCCCCGGAGCATCATGTTAAACACTAGAACCCCTCTAACTAATACATGATTTTATCCCCATATTAAGATGTCCTAACTATATGGTTTCACTCGTAGAAGGTTGAGATTAGATGTTTCCAGGTTTCTGCACATACCATAAGAATTCTAATTTAGAAGAAAAATTGTCATATCTTTAGTTACCTCATATCAGGTCAATCATCGGGAAGGGTTAAGCTGTTTGGATGATGATAATCTCATAGGTGTTTGACTTCCTTTTCACCCTCATGCGCACGTGGAATAGATCCCTTGTGTCAGTTAATGTTAGGAGTGTAATTCAACTTCACGTGATTCTTTTGAAGTCTCTATCAAAACCATGTTGCGAGAATCTTACCATTTTGACCTAAAATTATTTTCCTTACACTCAAGGAGACAACCGGTTTAACGTACTTGACCGCTCCTCCGTAGAGCTTACTATCGCCGGGCAGAACAAGTGTGGAGAGGATCAGTTCTTACTATCCCATGCATAACTCGTAGCCTCCTAAGGATAACTAATGCTAGCATCTTCATTCTCCCGATCATGCCTCCGGTGTGTCTCATGTCTAGGAAGACCCACTTCTTTTAGATCTCAGGATCACATACATGGTTCCTACCTTACCAATGCGTGGTAGTTACCTCTATGCTTCATTTGTCTAATAATTAATGTTGTTACAATGGTTAACGATGTCAGCACTGTTAGTAATAATCTTCGTGTCTCTTAGCTTATAACCTCATGAAAGACTTTGCTTAGAACATTAAGGGATTCTTGAATAATTACAGCCCAATCTTGAACTCTGTTGTTCCTCATTGTATTAGATCTATTTGGTATTGAAGGTTCAAACGTGTCAAAGAGGAAGCATCACCCTGTCAATCACACATATTCCATAGGTAATTTTATGGTCTATATATGATAGCACATCCTAGAGAAATCGTTAAAGGTCACCACAGGTTTAGTTTGGGTGTTCGCGTAGAGATTTAGAATTTAGGAGGGTGAACAAGTTATTCTCAATATTTTTCCCCTGGAGATGTTATGTGAATTGATAATGGATGGGTACATAAGCGCATTTCCCACTAGGCTGCACTAGGAGTATGATGTTTCCCCATAGCTTCTCCTCATATATTTTGTGTTTTCATATGTCTACGTCTAAGAAGGTAGTTGGAGATCCTTTGTGTGTCATCCCGGTGGAAGTTATTGAAGGTAAAGTTAATGGATAGTTAGCTTATGTGAGGTATCTAGATGTCATCTTTGTTAGATAAGTTCAGGGGTTGGCATTGTCTCCGTGAATGTGTTATGTCGAAGCTTGTAAGTCGAGGAAGCCACATGGGAAGCGGAGAATAAAATGAAAAAGGAATAACCCCATTTGTTTGGATAAGTCAGGTAGTCGTTTATGAAGTTGATTACCTCTAAATAATTTCATTACATGTCATATTGTGTAGAGCCACCCCACTCCTCTAATCCCCCATTGTCTTATGAATCCTTAATTTGTACTACATCTGTGTGTTGTTGTGTTAACTGAATTATGTGGAATTTGTTAAAGTAACTGAATTATGTGGAATTCGTTGAAGTAACTTAATTACGTTGAATTGTTGAAGTAACTGAATTATGTGGAATTCTCTGAAGTAACTGAATTATGTGGAATTTGTTGAAGTAACTATATTATGTGGAATTCGTTGAAATGTGTTTCGGGGGCTCTCTGACAGGTGGATAGGCCTATTTACAAAGGAAACTTCGGCGAAATAAAAAAAAAATTGGGAGTTGTTTAAATTTGGGGGTTGGCATATAGTATATTCAAAACATAGTGAATCCTTGATCCTCATTCGGGGACGAATGATCCTAAGAGAGGGAGAATGTAGGGCCCTGGAAAAAAATAAATAAAATAAAATAAAACTTCACTATGTAAGTTAAAGTTTTGTGGTGTCAAGGTAGGTAATACATTGTACTTTAAGAGTTTTGGGATTGAACGATGCGCTGAGGAGTTGAAAATTTGTCGTCGCAGCTAGAGCAGGCTTTAGATAGATAAAGCCTGGATAAAGCCAGGCCAGACCAGGCTTTAGGTAGATAAAGCTTGGATAAAGCCAGGCCAAAACAGGCTTTAGGTAGATAAAGCCCGGGTAAAGCCAGACCAGACCAGGCTTTAGGTAGATAAAGCCTGGATAAAGCCAAGTCTGAAATATTAGACTATCCATTTTTCTATCTTTATAACCCGACCCTAGACCCATATTAAACCCATTCCCCCTCATTTTTAACGACCATCTGATAATATAGAGAGAAGAAAGAGTGAGTTTTAGAGAGAGAAAGTCCCCAACTTTATAAAATTGATCCTCCTTCATCACTCAAGCATGGAAATAATCAAGTAGGACACAAATTTCTTCACCATAAGAGGTAAGCTTCCACCCCATTACCCTTAATGCTCAGATTCTAGTTGAAATGAAACACACATAGGTTAGTTCTTGGAGATGGGGTTAAGATCCTTGCATGCATGTACCAAATCTGCCATAATCTAGTAAAAGAGAGTAGATTAGAGTAATTCTTCACTGAAAAGGGATCATGCAATCTAAAGGAAAACCTAGTGTTTGATAGAAAGCTCAAATGAGTTCAAGACATGTTCATGATTCCTAATTCTAAGTTTAAATGTGCCGCATTGTGAATTATATTGAAGGTGATAGAAGGTCCGGTCATTTGAGATAGAAATTAAGGAAAAGTCCCGATTCAAGGTATGTATGGCTAACTTTAACCTTTATAGAATCCTCTTATTGGGTCCGAGCATACGGTATGTGTACCTTGTTTGAAAATATGTGAATTGATTGTTCAAATGTGTTGAGACGTAAGATTTTATTCTATGATTTTCCTAGTTGATTGTCATACTACAATGCTATATGAGATTGTGAAAAGTGTTTTGATGTGCCTATCTAATTATGTGCAAAGCTTGTAAATGCTCGAGGGTATCAATATGAAAGTATGTTTTGATGAATGAAAGAATGTTAATTTCCCCAAGTGTGGGAATGCATATAATGGTTAAAAGTCGTGCGTGGAAAGTAATGAAAAAGGGTATTGTTAAATGATGTAAATGAGTTGAACGATTATGGCAACACCGTGTACATGAATTACTGCTTGGTGAGAACTATGGTTGCATGGGCCTAAATAAACGAATTGTTGATATGAACTTGTGTTCCCTGAAATGAAGATTCTTGTGATGTAATTGTTTGTGGTTGTTGTTATGAATTTAAATTGTCAGGCGGGGTCAGGTTGCGCGCCGCAACACGAAGTAATAAGGATGATGAGTTGTGGTGATAAGGGTGGCCGAGGTAATAAGGATGGAATGTGATCATTATCACTATTGAAATGAAAATCTATGAAACTCTTGAATATGGTGATGTTGACAGGGGAAAGGGAGAGATTATGAAACTTGTTGATTTTGTTTGTTTCTTTCCACGTGCATTGATTGATTGGTTCTATTACTGCCTCTTGGTTGTTTATTGTTTGATTTGTTCCGTGTTAATTGTCTGAGTGTGTGAAAATTGGGTGTTCTAAATATTTTGAGGCATGATGCCCAACTCTCTGACTGTCTAGCTGAAATTCATGTATTTGCTATTCGGAATTGTGGAAAGGTGATTTACTTGTGAACGTTTTGCCATGCGTAAGGTTGGTTAAGTACCCTAATGTGCCGGTATGAAAGATTGGTAGCGAAATCAAGTATGTGAATATGATTAAGTGCTAAGAGTTGTGAAATGATATGATAAATTGGAATTGTGGTTGATTCAGTCGTACTACACTGATTGTGGAAATGTCTTATTTTGACTCGTATTCTGGGCAATGATCTGTTGTGACTTGATAACGTATGGGTGATTCGTTGTACTGAGATTTTGTCCTTACAATGAAATTCTCTGTGAATATGGTGTTGTTCGAAAGGAAAAAGGGGAATACGTGGAACTTGTGATTTTGATTGTTTCTGTTTCTGTCCAATGCTTGCTGATTCTATTACTGTCTCTTATCTGTGCATTGCTGATCTTACTTAGAGTAAAGTTTGTTCATACATACTAGTACAATTCAAATGTACTGACGTCCTTTTTGCCGAGGGCGCTACATTCTTATGATGATTGTAGGTGGTTCCATAGTAGGTAATTCAGCCCACCGACCGTAGTGCTTCCTCTCCATTCCGTCAGCTGCATTGGTGAGCCCCACTTCCTCTCGCGGCCATGTGTGGTTCATGCCACCTCATTTTGAGTTTATTGTGTATTGTAAGGTATAGCCGGGGCCTTGTTGCCGGCAGGTAATGTTATGCTCTAGTATTCGTAGAGGCTCCGTAGACACAATGTGGGTAGTGTACACATGTATTTTGGATAAGTAATGGTACAGTTTGGAATAGAGGTCCACGTTGTAAATGTTGTATGTATTTTGTAAGTATTTGGTATCATATGTTGGAAATGATAAAAAGTAGAAATGAATTCAAGTCGTAAGTTTATGCTTAAGTTATAAATGGCTATTTCACATGAATTATGTATATTGAAATCACGGGGTAACACGTGGGATAGGAAAGGAAAACCAGGTTCGATTGACCAGGTTCATTCGGTTAGGCGCCGGTCTCGTCCCTCGATTTTGGGGCTTGACAATGAGTCATTTTCTGGTAAAATAATGCGATAATGTATGCATGAGCTATAATTGCAAAGTTATTGCAATTGTAACCCAAAAGATGTAAATATGGCTATTTGTGCGATATTTTAGACCTAATATAAATATAAATAGCAATATTAAGCCATGAAACTGTTATAAAGTCATTTGTGATGCTATTTGTAATTATTCATATAATAAAAATACTGGGATAAATTAATAAAAATCCTTAGAAAAATGCAAAAATTATGGAAAAATATCAATTGATGCCAATGTATATTTTTGAAGGCATATATGCATTTAAAAATATTATAGGAAAAAATTGTGTATCAACAACTGCCCCTCTTTAGCCTGGGAAGGATGAAAGAGTTGCCGGGTAAAGATATAATGGCCAATTTTGACAGAGCGAGATGGTTTGAGAGATTTAGGCCGCACTCTAGTTTTCGAGGTGCCTACATATCCCTGGTTTTACAGGAATCAAGTTGTTTGTTGTTCTGGATTCATCGACGGAGTATACCGATGAAGTAACCACAAGGACGGTCACGAGATTTCGGGATAGGTGAATAATGGTTATGGTGAGTGGTCATGTTTGAGATAATTTGTAGGAACTGGAGCGGGATTGCTCCTGTTGGGATAACGGTTGCTTATCGGGTCACCTGCAAGTAAAGATATACTACAATCATATATTGGCGCGGAAATTTAAACACGATGCAGATTCCCTTCGGACCATGAGAATTGTCTTCGGACGGTTAGGATGACTTCTTTAGACCATGATGTCCTGGGTCATGAACTGTTCAGTGTCGTATTCGCAGGCCATGAAATGATGTTCCCGGGCCATGAAAATTGTGCCTCCGAACCATGACGTCTTTGAATAATGATATGCAACTTTAAGAGATCCTCAGGTCATGGCATGGTGTCTTCCGGCTACGAGGATGATGCCTTTAGACTATGACGCCTTTGGACAAGTTGGCGATATTTCAGCACATGAGATGTAATAATATAATGTCAAGAGAAACAAGACAAGGCTTAGTCTTGTGAAGTTGAGGGCAGAGCTTAGCCCGAAAAATAGCAAATAGATAGTGCCGGAGAGACAGCGCTTAGTCTCGGCAAATAGAAAGGCAATGATTGGTCTTATGCAAATAGGAGGAAGAGCTTATCCTCATGCAATATTTGGGACATGGCTTAGTCCCATGGAATAGGAAGGCATGGATTAACCTTATGCAAATATGGAGGTAGGGCTTAGCCTCATGCAGATGGAGATATAGCTCAGTCTCATGCTAAATTCGGGACAGGGCTTAGTCCCATGCAAGATGTAGAACATGGCTTAGTCCCATGCAGATGAAGGTAGAGCTTAGCCTTATGCAAATGGAGGCAGGGCTTAGCCTCATGCAGATGAAGACAAAGCTTAGTCTCATGAAAGATTTGGGACAGAGCTTAGTCACATGCAAGTGAAGGCAGATCTTAGCTTTATGCAAATATGGAGGCAAGGCTTGGCCTCATGCAAGACGCGGGACATGGTTTAGTCCCATGCAAAATAGAATAAATAGCAGATGATAGCAGAGTTTTCTCAGATGATAGTGGACTTCAGTATCGCGGTTGTTATAAAGATTGTGACATTGAAGCATGTATATTCTTTGTTCCCGCATCCAAAATAAAAGTGTGAGTTCTGTAAAGGGGGAGGTTGGTTCGCGCGTCCGTCGGCTTGCTTTGCTTAGTCCGAGGATCTTGTTCAAATCATTGGGGTAGCATTTTGCTAAACGGAGTTATTTCGCAAGCAAGCAAGCATAGTTTTCAAAGGACTGTCACGACCCAAATTCCCCACCTCAGGGATCGTGATGGCGCCTACCACCACACTTGCTAGGCAAGCCAATGTTAGAACTCGAATAATTTATTTCCTTAATTTATTACTTAAGCACAAACAAATAACTTCCAAAGGAACTCAATTAGAATAAATCCCAACAATAATAAAATAAAATAAAATAATAATAATAACCATTTAAATAAAACGGATCACGAACTAATTATGTAAACAACTCTAAGACCACCCCAGGGCCTGTTGTCACAATCCATGAACTACTAAAGAATACTACAAATAAGGGCTGAAAGAAATGGTGTAACTTTTTTTAATATAATAAAACACTGTAAATAATAATAGGAGAAGACTCTCGGAATCAACGAACGCCGGCAGATGTACCTCGTGTCTCCATACGAATCGGGTGGGCGTCCTGGAATCCTCTACTACTGACTAGTACCTGGATCTGTGCAAAAGAGCACATCGTGTAGTCTCAGTACAACCGAGCACATGTACTAAGTAAGTGCCGAGCCTAACGGCGAAGTACCGACGATGCTAAGGCGGGGCTTTTAACAATAAACTTGTGATATTAATATATATATACGATAACACGATAAAACAATTCTACACGAACAAGAAAATATATCTGAGACAATAATTAAAAAAAAAACAGGAAGGAAATCTAAACACATCAATTCAAATACTGCAACAATAATAAAATAACACAACCGCCTCTTTCAGACCTCAGCTATAACCAATCCTCAAAAATTTCCAAGTTTCCACACTTTATCTTTGAATAAAAGTAGTGCCAACATATGAAAGTAGTAATATAAAAATAGAAAGTTTCAAATCATTGCTTTTCAAAAAAAAAAAAAAAACACAACAATACAACCAAACATTTAGCTTTTCAAATATTTATTTTCTTTGAAAATCAGTAAAAATATAAATTTCCTCCCTTATCGCTCCTTGTTGTAGCGTGCAACCCGCTCCTACTTGTCCTCCCTTATTGCTCCTCCCTAAATATATCAGCCTTATTGCTCCTGTTGCAGCGTGCAACCCGATCCCACCTGTCCACCCTTATCACTCCTTCTTGCGGCGTGCAACCCGCTCCCACCAGACATATCATATCAATTTATTCATAAAATATTTCACAAGTCAGACCAAGCCTTTCACAATACTGTTACTTCCAATATTTCAAACAGAAAATCAAATAGCTCGTATGCTTTAACCAATATCATTTAACAATAAAACCAACCAGAATATAGGTAAACACCATAACGCTGTCAATCCAGCTCAGTCTTTATATACTATGATAAACTCAAGAGAACAACCAACATTTTTAACACATTTACAACAACAATTGGAAATAACTCAATGAAACCCAATAACCACATGAACCTCAACAATTACGAAACAGTTAGACTGCATTTCTCACAACTTCTTCAATATTATCAAAATAAAACCACCAGGAACGTAATTTTATATATATATATATATATAATTCATAAAAAATAATGCCAAACCTCTCAACCGTTATACATATCACAAAGAAACCAGCTCAAACAACCAATACTCTTTCCAAATAATCACAACAATATCTAACAACAAATCAACAAGGTCAAATAGTCATAGAAGCAATAATAAACATATAACAATTAAGATAATGATCAAATAAGTGGGGAACGGGAGGGGCTCATGTTTAACAGACAATTTGGGTGGTGCATAGATACTCATCATCACACCTATACACCACGCCCAGTTAGACCAAACACTTACCTCAATTCCGCAGGCCACTTACTGCTCAATTATTGCTTTTCCTTTCGAATTCCCCTCTAACTTGCTTGAATCTAATAAAAATTAACTTAATATCATTAGATAATGCTAACGGAACTAACTTTATTGAAAAATATAATTTTTCCTAAGTTTTCTCAAAAAAAGTGAAAACCCGACCCCGGGCCCGCTTGGTCTAAACTCGGGGTTCGGACCAAATTACGTTTACCTAGTCACCCACGAACCCAAATATGCTATTAGATTTGAAATCGGACCTTAATTTGATATGGATAATTCAATTTTTACAAAACTCCCTAATTCTACCCAAATCGTAGATTTTTACCATGAGAATTCTTTGTTTTTTGCTTTAGAAGTGATGCAAAATAGTAAGGAATTGAAGGAACAAGTTTGGAATTGATTACCTATGAATTGGGGATGAATATTGTAGAAGAAAACTCATTTTTAGGGCTGGAACCTTGAAAATTTGGAGAAGAAAGGGTTCTGCCCGGTTTGGTATTTATAATAGCTGGGCTGGGGCTCTATAAGATCACATTAAATGGGCTACGATCGCACATAGTATGGGGGAATTGAGTAGTGCGTTTGCACGGGGAGGGGGTGCGATCGCACAGGGTATTGACCTCCCCTCCCCCAGGCCTGACTTAAAGTTATGTGATCGCATAGCATACAGTGCGTTCGCCTAGCTTGCCCGGATAGTGCTTCGCGATCGCATACATGGAGCTGCGTTCGCACAGGGTACCAAACAGGACCTCAAATTTTTATTCTATGCGATCGCGGACTTTCCTATGCGATCGCACAAGAAAAAATACCTGGACACCAGAAATGAAAAACCACCAGCTATTTTAAAGTATAAAACACCCCGTGGCCTATCCGAAACTAACTCGAACCATCGGGGCTCCAAACAAATCATGCACGCAAGTCTAAAAACATCATACAGACTTGGTCGTGCGATAAAATAATGAAAATATCATGTAAATTTATGAATTAAACCTCAAAACTCTTCATTTTCAACAAAAACTTTTAAAGTTCATAATTTCTCAACCGGATGTCCGAATCACGTCAAACGAACTCCGTTTTCACCAAATTTCACAGCTAACCTTTAAATATCATAACAAATCTATACCGAGCTCCGGAACCAAAATACGTACCCGATACCAATGATTTTTAGCATTATTTCTTTTCTTTAATTCATGAACATTTCAGGAAAACAATTTCTTTCAAAAATTGATTTCTCAGGCTTGGGACCTCGGAATTCATTTCCGTCCCATATTTTACTGCGGACCTCCTGGGATCGTCGGAACACAAATTCGGGTCCGTTTACTCAAAATGTTGACCAAAGTTAATTTTTATCACATTTAAATTCTAAAAATCTGTATTTCTTTATTTTCACATAAAAGATTTCCGGTATCACGCCCAGAATGCGCACACAAATTGAGGTATTTAATTTTAGTCTTTTTATGGCTATTAAGCATGGAACAGAGTCTAATTTTACAAAATGACCCCTTGGGTGATCACAAGGACATAGTAAAATATTTGAAGAAATTTGTTAGATGAACCAGTGAATGTGACACGCTCTGAGACATCGCGACTTCTCGTGTCGTATAATTTTGAGGGCCCCATTTAGATTGAAAAACATCTCTGATTGCTGTACATGGTGCGAACGGCTGAACTTGCCTCAAAATTTTGAGGGTCCTCCTCAAAATTCTGCCCCAGTTTCCGATTATGGGGGAAATAAGTTTTTTATTGAATTATGACTGAACCCACAGGGCTGCCTACGTATCCCCTATTAAACGGGGATCAGGTCGAGCGTAGTTCAATTTACAACATTTTCAGAAACATGAATAATTACACATAATATCTCTTGAATGCATATGAATTGATCGGTTTTGGCCAGACTTCTTCGTCCATTTCTGCGAGTATGAGGGCCCCCCTGTCAATACTCTGTGAACTATGTAAGTTCCTTGCCATTTGGGATAGAATTTCCCTTTGGCTTCATCCTGATGCGGAATGATATTCTTCAACACCAGCTGCCCCGGTGTGAACTGTCTCAGCTAGACTCTTTTGTTAAAGGCTCTAGACATTCTGTTCTGATAAAGTTGTCTGTGACATACCACATTCATCCATTTTTCGTCTATGAAGGCTAGCTTCTCATAACGGCTCTTTATCCATTCTGGGTCGCTGAGCTCAGCTTCTTGTATGATCCTCCATGAAGGAACCTCTACTTCGGCGGGAATAACAACTTTAGTACCATACACCAATAAATAGGGTGTTGCCCCAGATGATGTGCGATCTGTGGTACGGTATTCCAGTAAGGTGAATGGTAGTTTCTCATGCCACTATTTGTGATTCTCTACCATTTTCCTTAGTATCTTCTTGATATTTTTGTTGGCGGCTTCTACGGTTCCATTCATTTGAGGTCTGTATGCTGTAGAATTCTTGTGCTTGATTTTGAAAGTCTCGCACATGGATGTCATCAGATCACTATTGAGATTGGCGGCATTGTCAGTGATGATGGATTTTGGAACTCTTAACCGACAAACAATCCGGTCGCATACAAAATTTGCCACAACCTTCTTAGTCACTTCTTTGTAAGATGTTGGTCCGACCTATTTGGTGAAGTAATCAATGGCTACCAAGATGAACCGATGCCCATTTGAGGCGGTGGGCACGGTTGGACCAATGACATCCATTCCCAAGGCGGCGAATGGCCAATGTGAGCTTGTTGCATTGAGCTCATTCGGCAGCACTTTTATCATATCTGCATGCACTTGACATAGATAGCATTTTTGAACATATCGGATGCAATATGTCTCCATGGCCATCCAAAAATAACCGGCCCTGAGGATCTTTTTGTCCAAGACAAAGCCATTCATATACGTGCCACAGGTTCCGGCATGTATCTCCTCAAGCAGCTTTGAAGCATCCTTTGCGTCGGCGCACCTCAATAATCCAAAATCTGGAGTTTTTCTACATAGAGTTCCTCCATTGTGGAAGAAATTGTTGGACAACCTCCGAAGCGTGCGTTTCTGAGTATGGTTTGCATGCTCCAGGTATTCTCCTTTTGCCAAATATTTCATGATATCGTGAAACCAGGGCTTCCCGTCTGTCTCTTCTTCAACATGGGCACAATATGCCGGTTGGATATGGATCCTTACTGAGATAGGATCAATGAATTTCTTGTATGGATGCTGTATCATTAATGACACAGTGGCCAATGCATCGGCAAACTCGTTCTGAACCTTGGGACCATGCCGAAACTCTATCTTCGTGAACCTCTTTCTCAATTCCTGCACATGGTGCAGATATGGAAATATCTTGGAATTCTTGGTGGCCCATTCTCCTTGTACCTGGTGCACAAGCAAATCTGAATCGCCGATTACCAGCAGCTCCTGAATATTCATGTCGATGGCCATGTTGAGTCCTAGGATTCAAGCTTCATACTCTGCCATGTTGTTGGTGGAGGGAAATCTAAGTTTAGCAGATACCAGATAATGTTGTCTAGTTTCCAATACCAAGACAACTCCAATGCCGACTCCTTTGAAATTTGCCGCTACGTCAAAGAACATCCTCCTACCGTTGTAGGATTCAACAATATCCTCTCCTATGAATAACACCTCTTCATTCGGAAAATACATTTTCAGGGGTTCGTATTCTCCTTCCACAGGGTTCTCAGCAAGATGATCGGCCAGCGCCTATCCCTTGACTGCTTTTTGAGTTACATAAACAATGTCGAACTCACCCAACAGGATTTTCCACTAAGCCAGTTTGCTAGTGGGCATGGGTTCCTGAAAGATATATTTCAAGGGATTCATCCTTGATATAAGGTACATTGTGTAAGAATAGAAGTAATTCCTCAGCTTCTGAGCTATCCAGGTCACGGCGCAACAGGTTCGTTCCAGTAGAGAATACCGTGCTTCATAAGGTGTAAACTTCTTACTCAGGTAATAGATGTCCTGTTATTTTCTCCCTGTATCGTCATGCAGCCCCAGAACGCAACCGAAAGCTCCATCTAGTACTGCAAGGTAGAGTAGCAATGGTCTACCTGGCTCTGGCGGGACCAAGACTGGTGGCGTTGACAAATTCTGCTTGATCTTGTCAAAAGCCTTTTGACAATCTTCAGTCCAACTAGTTGCGTCATCCTTCTTTAACGTCTTTAAAATTGGCTTATATATAACTGTCGATTGGGCTATGAATCGGCTGATGTAGTTTAGCCTTCCCAAAAAACTCATTACATCCTTCTTACTCTTTGGCGGTGGTAGCTCTTGGATGGGTTTGACTTTTGACGGATCGAATTCTATCTCTCGACGGCTGATGATGAATCCCAATAACTTCCCGAAAGGAACCCCGAATGCACATTTTGCGTGGCTTAACTTCAGGTTGTACTTCCGCAGTCTGTCGAATAATTTCCTCAAGCCTGCTATATGAATCGTGGCCTTCTTGGATTTAATGATGATATCGTCCATATACACCTTAATTTCTTTATGTATAATGTCATGAAAGATAGTAGTCATGGACCTCATGTAGGTGGCCCCAGCGTTCTTTAGGCCGAACTGTATCATCTTGTAATAGTACACCCGCAAGGTCTAATGTAAGCATTTTTTTCAGCATCTTCCTCGTCCAACCAAATCTGATGGTAACCGGCGAAACAACTACAAAGGACTAGAGTTCATGTCTGGCACAACTGTCTATTAAAGTGTGTGTGTTTGGAAGTGGGAAATCATCCTTTGGGCTGGTTCTGTTGAGATCCCGATAATCAACACAAATTCTAACCTTCCCATCCTTCTTCGAAAATGGCACGATGTTGTCTAACCGAGTTGGGTATTCAACCACCCTGAGGACCTTGGCCTTGATTTGATTAGTGACCTCCTTTTTGATTTTTAGACTCATATCAGGCTTGAATTTCCTGAGTTTCTGCTTTACTGGCGGATACATTGGGTTTGTGGGCAACTTTTGAGCCATAATAGATGTACTTAACCCGATCATATCATTGTATGACCATGCAAAGATTTCCACATAATTTTTCAGGAACTGTGTGTACTTTTTTTTTTTTTCTGATGATGATAAGTGAATGTTGATGCGGGTCTCCTAGACAGTTTCGGAATCTCCTAAGTTGATTATCTAAGTTTCGTCCAGGTTGGACTTGGGTTTGTTCTCAAAAGCCTCTACCTCCCTGACAATTTCCTCCTGTATGACATCCTCTTATTCTGAATCACTATCCTTTTGTTGCGTTGCCTCATTACATGTCACAGTTGCCGGTTCATCAAGATAGGAAATAGTAATGCCCGGGTCTCATCGGGCCATGGATGGTCCGACAGTCCAATTCTTGAGGAATGATCCTCTTTCCACAGCTCTGATGGTAGGGCCTTCCTCTTCCTCCTCCTTAAAAATTGGAGGAGGAGAAGGTGGAGGGCCCCTAGATCTTGTGTGATAAACTGATGATTCCAGTATGCGCGAACCAACCTTTGGGGAATGGGAATAATCAAAACAAAGAAAGAAAAACAAAAGGTAGTCAAGTCAGTGAGAGTTTTGAAAAGAGTATTTGCGGTGCTTAAACACATATTGCGGAATGTAAATTCGTGTCCTATTTTGGGAGCCTCGCTATGCCCGAGGTAGGCCTAGACACAAGTTGTTTGGAGAACTTAGATGCCAATAAATGCCTCATTTCATTAGTATAATAAAAATATACGAATCCCAAAACGACACTAGGATAATAAGAGATAAGTCACTACTGGAACTTGTCCTTATTACATTCGGATAAGGAAATAAATCTAATCTACTTTGTCCCAGAAGGACCTTTCCCAGGCTTGATCTTTCTGACTCCATCAATCAAGTTCCCTAGTTCGCGCATGCCCAACAACAAGTATATTCTTTCCAGATGTCCTCCATCACTTCCTTCAACATTCTGGTAGTCAGCGACCCCCTTTCTTATCCTTTCCTTCTAGCTCCATCAAACCCTATTCGAGATATCCTACCCTTTCATTGGAGGCGATAGCCATTTCCCTCCATTCCCTGATTAATCTTTTGTCTGTTTCGTGTACCTCATGATGTTCGACCTCGGAGTTATGAATCCTCTTGCACAACTTGTTGTACTTTACTTGGGTTTCTGCATCTTCGTTTATGACTTTGTTTCCCCGACCAATTTCTGGCTCAACTTTCACAGCTAAGTTGTCCTCCAACCATGCCGGGTAAAAGGGTGCATGCCCCACATGATACCTGTCTATCTCGATGGTGTCCTTCTCCACAATAATATTTGAGTGCCACATATGTTGATCTTGACACTTGTAAGGGATTTTGTCGTCCTGAAAATCTGCCCATAAATGACTTAACTTTGTGACCCGCGGTATGATCTGCTTCCTGCATTCCTGCCTCATAACCCTGATGGGAACATAAAGGTATATTCCCCTTAATCAGATCAACACAAAGTGTGGAGTGTCTGTTAACCTGATGATGAACTCGACAGTAGGGGAACCATTGAAACATCCACTGAACCAGATTCTCAGCCAAATTGTCGAAGAATTCCACCCATTCCTTAGCACTCTCTGTTGAGCAAACTTGTCCGGAATATAAGTCATCTGTTTAGGGTGATGGAAGGTAATATGGTCATTCCACGCCCTTCATGGAAACTCCTGAAGTTATTGAATCTTTCGGAGATGCTCCGTTAACCACAACCGCAGTAGCAAATTGCAACCCTCGAAATGTTTGGACCCTTTCTGGCAGTGGTCCAAGGCCCGGTAGATATCAGCTATAATCATAGGGACTATGGTTTATGTCTGTCCCTCGATTCCCTCGATTAGAGTCTTGGTGACCGTAGCCAGCCTAGTGTGAATTTTTTCTCTTTTTGTTGGGAACACTATCATACCCAAGAAGAAGACAATGAACATGCAAACTCTACGGTGAATATGACCCAAGGAGGTGATGGAAAAATCATCATGGAAAATATGGTAGGACTTGCTATGACCGTATCTCTCATACAAGTAGTGAAATAGTATATAAGATTTCTTCAAGCACTCCAAATCGACGTTCTTTTCTGACCCATCATTTTTAGAAATCCCCTACCAATGCGATTTTCTGGTACCAATAACTGAGGGTTGTCCCAAGGTAGCCCAACATATCCCCCGATTTCTTCAAGGAGCGGGGTCATTTCTATATTCCCGAAGTGAAACACTGATTTTTCACGATCCCAAAACATGGTTGCATCTTCTATCAACATGTTATTTGGATGGATGTCTAATAGAGAAGGCAAATTTCCCAGGACCTTCTTCACATTTTTTTTGTCACTTGAGGAAAGATCTTCCAACCAGTCTAGTAGCAGTGGTGGTATATTTTTTACCATGCCGAACCTGGGGATATCGTGCCTTATTTTCTGCAAAACAAATAAGGTTAGGCCCTTTCCCCTTCCAAATTCGACTATTTATATATTGATGATTAGCATATTGGCATTTAGTTCTCCAAAAATAATGCACAAAACATGGTTACGTACATTGGGATTATGGAAACCCCGGTGGACTTTTGGATAAGGTTTGTCTTAAAGGGTTATTATGTGAAACATACTAACCCGACTAGGTTAGACCATGATACATGTACAGTTATAATCAGAGTAAGGTTTCTCTGGGAATCTAGAATGGTACCCTCAAGCGGAAAACTTGAGGGGGAAAGGCACGAAACTATCGATTTCACCGCTGATCGACTAGTTTTACCGCAAATAAGCCTTTTCGAATTTAAAGGGTTATATATAGGAAGAACGCAACTACTCATCAAGCGTTGCTAAAGGATTGATTACGCACGAGTGGAATATGATGTTGAGCATGATTTATGCAGTAGTAAATAGGATGTTGTCACGTATTTGCACGTTAGCAAAATAATAAATGCGGTATTTAATAATTGAAAGACGTTTAAGAAAGGAAAACAAAGAAATAAGTCAGTTTCTGCAGTAAAGGGAATCATAAATGCTCAAAACATGCAATTAAATTCACATAAGGGGAAAGGGAAAGGTTGTGCACGTATTAACAAAAGAAGCATGCTTAAGGCTAATTTACAAAAAGCAAGTTTGTTATGGTAAAAGCCTAAAATCCCCAGCAGAGTCGCCATGCTGTCGCGCACCCCTTTTTTCTCGCGAAATCGGGGCTTCGACATTCGACAACTTTTTTCTTTTTGGGAAAGGGGCGTATGGAAATTGAAGAGTCGCCACCTAACGGATTGAAGGTGCGTTAGGGCACCTAATGCAAGTAACTCATGAAACAAATCTACATTACCAGAGGTTAGGTAAGGGCTTGAAATTATCTTGAGGGGAAGGTGTTAGGCACCCCTCGAGGTCCACAACGATGGGTCCCGACAAAACTTACTTGGTGAATTAGTGATTTAACAGCTAAGCAGTCTAAGCACACATATGTAAATACGATAAAGGAAATTTAATAGGTAAGCAGTCTAAGCAGACATATGTATAAAGATACGGATGTCCTAAGTTATTAGCCAATAGGATCACATCTGTACAATGCCCGGTAATCCTTCCTCAACTAGAGGGGTTACATGTGGCATTAGCGCACATGTCATCATATCCTTTTACTACCCGATTACCCTCCCCTTAGAGATTGTATAAGAGGTTTTAATTAAACAAACTCTAAGCGTGCATTACCCGTCCCTTCCTTGTGGTCCCGGAGGTGTTTAGGACCTCTATTTTTAGGTAGTTCTAGACTCTCCTAAAGTGTTTGAAAGGGAAAATCTAAGCGACAACAAAGAAAAAACAGGACTGTCAAGTAAGACAACAATTAAGCAATTAGCACGTCTTAAACGGACCACAAACGGACCTCATCATTAGACACCCGAATCACCGAGTCACAGCTAACACCACCGGACACACATCCTGCAAGCTAAACTAAATAAGCACAAAACGAAATGACTAAGTATGAAAATAGAAGCATATACAAGTACTATCAAACAAGCCCATAGACATAAATCTCTATCAATACTGACTTAAAAGAGCAATATAACAAGGAAGAAACAAGGCATATGAACAAATCACAAGGATCCCATTCTGATATAACTTCCACTGCGGTACTCGACCTGGTCCAAACATACCAAATCACAAAGAATCACGAGGGCCTCGTCCTCAACTCTGAATCACATACCGAAAATATAACATACCAATAGAAATTTCTCCATTGACTCATCTCAGGATGAAAGTCATAATTCTAACTGATCTCACATCTTGATGGAGTATCAAATCACAGCTCGTAAACAAAACACTTAGGAGAATCACATAAAGCTTACCACTAAGGACAACATGGACTCACTTCTAGTTTCACCGCTAGCAAGATGAATAAAACAATGATATACACCGGCTACTACTCATGGAATCTCCCAACAGGACCAAACACAAAAATAGAGTGCAAAACATGAAACTCACTCATAAATGAAACAAAAAATAATGGAAACTCGTCCTGACCAATAGGACTATAGTGAAATATAATGGTACCCCACTTTAGCACATCAAGTCATACCTGGGTGATGATAACTCGCATCATGGCCTCTAGCGTACTATATGCAACACATCAATGGGTCGGTCCTTCCCCTCTTGGGCGCCTTCTACCCACCTTAATACCCTACTATAACACATCTACCTGAATCCTGGAACAATCTCTCACCCCGTGGCTAACATTTCCACACTGAAAAAAATCTGTCTACTGATGCGACTGTGGAAAACATACAGTATGGATCCTCTGAGACCCATGACTACCTGAAACGCTCCCATGCGAAGCTGGTAATGCAAACTGAAACAGAACTGGCTGACCCACAAAACCTCTACTGTGGGGTAACCTGCTTCCATATAAAGGACTAGTGGATTTCTCCTATCTATGAGGCCTCGTTGCCTCTCCGAACCCTCACTCCCAATCTCGTCTGTCCTCTCGCTCCCGATCCCACAAGCTCTCTAACCGGTGAGCGATCCCTACTACCTACTGAAATGAGGAATCCGACTCTTACTCTCGAGTCTTGCTAAACCGAATATAATGCCTGAGTCCCTAAATGAATCTACGGACTCGCCTCATAACTGAAGCAACCAACTGAGGTACATAACTAGCCGACTCACTGAATCTGACGGCGTACTCCAATAGTGACATGGTGCCCTGACGCAACTGCTCAAACTCCGCTCGCCGAACATTCCAAAGAACTGAGGTGCAACCTCCCTCAAAACATCTCTGAAAACTGAATACATGCTAGTCAAGCTAACTCGGCTAGGTTACCTCAAATCATATGCCGCCACCACTGATCAACCCACTACTCTGAGCCTAAGACTTGGCAAAAGCAATTCCGATCGTCTCCACAATATCCGTAGTATGAAGAATATAGTCACACTCCCCTAGGAAACCCAGGGCACCATCTGCCGCCAATCCACTGAAAGATAGAAGGGTGGTACTTCCTATACCTCTCAAGTCCAAGGTATTCTTCCTCCGATGATACTGCCCTAACCACAGGCTGAACAGAAACCACGTGTCGTGCTACCATGATAACTGGAACTTAACAAATATGATCTCATTTCTCTGGAGTGTATACGGTGGGAGTCTGAACTCCTCCCCTGATATGTGAAGCAACTGGTGCACTAGAATCAACCCTGCATGAGTCGATGTACCAATTGTACCCAAAACTGCGCTCAGGTCTTCTGATGTCCGGGGTAGCAATAGGCACCTCCAGTACCTATCCCCCAGCAAGGACTACTGGAGACTCCTCAACGGCTGCTCTGGTAGGCTTCTTAACTACGACACGTGCTCCTCGTTAGCCTCTGTCTCTGACCTTTGCGACATTTTCTTCGGGGTAACATCATCAAGAACCACCGCTCGTGTCCTCACCATCGGTGAGAGAATGGAACAATAATTTCAAACTTCAAGATCAATAAACTAGAATGATAGGAATGAAGGAAGTGAAATTGTCCTAATAGTTCCGTAGGCTCTCGAAGATAAGTACAGACGTCTCCGTACCGATCCGCAAGATTCTACTAATCTCGCTTATGACTCCTAGCAACTATGAACCTAGAGCTCTGATACCAACTTGTCACGACCCAAATTTCCCTCTTTTGGGTATTAATGAATTAGTGATTTAACAGCTAAGAAGTCTAAGCACACATATGTAAATACGATAAAGGAAATTTAATAGGTAAGCAGTATAAGCAGACATATGTATAAGGATAGGGATGTCCTAAGTTATTAGCCTATAGGATCACATATGTACAATGCTCGATAATCCTTCCTCGACTAGAGGGGTTACACGTGGCATTAGCGCACATGTCATCGTATCCTTTTACTACCCGATTACCCTCCCCTTAGAGATTGTATAAGAGGTTTTAATTAAACAAACTCTAAGCGTGCATTACCCGTCCCTTCCTTGTGGTTCGGAGGTGTTTAGGACCTCTATTTTTAGGTAGTTCTAGATCTCCTAAAGTGTTTGAAAGGGAAAATCTAAGTGACAACAAAGAACAAACAGGACTGTCAAGTAAGACAACAATTAAGGGCTCATGTTTACCTCCAAAAATAAACAGGCAATTAGCACGTCTCAAACAACATGATTTCAAATGTTTCAGAAAAGGTCCTCGAACATGATATCTAGGTGAGCATGACAAACAGAGAATGTGCAGCATTATGTTACAGCGAAGCGGTAAAGACCTAAACAGTTTGCCTACGGATTTTTAGAAGCCGTTGAATCTGGGCAGTCACAAATAAATAAAGCATAATTTTACAAATTTTATAAGGCCTTATTTACCTATAGGCTTGCCTAGGCGTGGTTCAGGGATACCCTATAACATGCTGTCTAAAAACATGCTTGTCTAGGTGCTGATTATCACGAAACTGATTTCATACATATTTATGCTATAACATGGTGTCTAGGCATTAAAAATGCTTTTAGACATTCTTATAGACATTACATTTATTGATTTTTGGGATGTAGTCATGATTTAAAGCGAATACAAACACAGTCCTAAAGAAGGATTTCTAATGCACACTAAGGATGGACATTTTTATTTAAGCAGAATTACAGCGGTAACTAAATAACAGGATTTCTAGGTGATCATGATTATGCAGAAGTAGAATTCCATGACAAATGAGGTAATGAACCTATAACATGTTGCCTAGTATTCCAAGGGGACATAAAATCATGGTTTCTGATGCAAATAAACATAGTTTAAACCTAAAAGTATGAATTCTAATGTAAGTAAACACAGTATAGACCTAAAGGCATGATTTCTACCCGTTTTCCCCAGATAAATCATATAAGAATCCCTCCCCTTTTAATAAATTTCCAATATATGTTTACAGAGATTAGTATTACATATCATAAATTAATTAATTACATAATAAATATAAGTTATTCTACAGGGAGCCTGAGATAGGCCCAAAGTGAACCTGGAAATACCAGGCCTTCAAAACAGTCTAGGATGCCAACGTATCATAGCTAATATGGTGTCCTGGTATGTCAAAGTTCCCTAAGGACCTCAGGGATCCCGGGCAATGCTCACACTAATATCCTTTGGGTAGGGAAGTAATTATGTATAGTGTGGAAAGACCATCCCCAGTGTGCCAGAGTTTAGAGGAATCTCATGGATTCCTAGGTAGTCCACACACTGGAGGGGCAGAACTTAAGTAATCTAAGAGTAGAAGTGAGAGTGTTTGACATATTTTGGAAGAACTTAGTAAAAATAGTATAGAGGTAAAAATTTCAGCAGCGAAAAGGTTTTCAGGAATAGAAACAATTCTTAAAAATGTTAAAACAATTTTGGAAACAATTCTGAGAAGAAGAAAGATTCAACAAGCAACCACACAGTCATAACACTTAGAGTGCCCGGATTCAAAACCATTTATTACTTGTTTGTAAGTGAAGGAAAACAAGTTTATAATCCGGGATCAGGGGATTGGGAACATAGAGGGTTAAGTCAGAAACATATGAACAGGGTAAAGGGGGAAGCACATTGACCAGCCAGTATACAGAACAAATAGGACCTGATTGGCAACCAGAACATAAAAACTATTGCTTCGAAGTATTAGCAAGGCGATCATGCTTGAAATTAATGTGGTAATGGATAATAAACATAGAGACAAAATATGAGAATGGTCATGTTGAAGACAATGGTCTACCACATAAAGCCAGTTATGCCAATTAGGATTAACCAAATATATTAGGAGTCTCTGATACTGACATGAGCATACTATTCAAGGGAACTAAACATGACTTGAAGTAAACATGCTGGCCAAGTATCACACAAGACAAATGAGACCTAGACATGTTGACTATACATTTGAGCAAGAGAGGGTAAGACTCCAGCATATTGAGCTAAGTAGTAAATAGGAAGACAATCAAATACATAGCTAATTAAACTAGTGCGAATATAGGCATAGATTTAACAATTATGGAACACAAAGGGTTGAATTTCAGAATTGAAATAAGAACATACCAGTTAAGGAAGCAATATACAGAAAGTAAAGAAGTCAGGGTGTAACGACCAGACCAGCCGTTTTGAGAAATTAAGTTATGTTCGACAGAATAAGGTCTTGAACAGATTCACTTTGTGTCTATCGACCTGTGTGCATGGTTGGATTCAGGTATCGAATAATTCAGTCTCGAATTAGAAGGAATATTTCAATTTTTTGAAGCTTAAGTGATGGAAGTTGACCGGAGGTTTTACTTTTGAGTAAAAGGACTCATAATGAGTTTTGGGTAATGCCAACAGCTTGTTATGATGATTTTGGTTTTGGAGGTCCGTGGAGTAATTTGAGGCAATTCGGTGAAAGTTAGAATTTTGGCGATTTCGGCCGATAGGTGAAAATTTTGATATCGGGCTCGGAATAGGATTTCGAAAGTGGCTATAGGTTCGTAGTGTCATTTGTGACATGTGTGTAAAATTTCAGGTCATGCGGACTAGTTTTGATGTGTTTCGGCATCAGTTTTGGATTTTTAAAATTTCATAAGTTCTTAGGCTTGAATCCATGCATAATTGGCCATTTTGATGTTATGTGATGTGGTTTGAAGGCTCGACTAAGTTCGTATGGAGTTATAGGATTGGTTGGTATGTTTGGTCGAGGTTACGGGGGCCTCAGGTGTGTTTCGGGTGGTTAACGAATTGTTTTTGGGAATTTAGAGTTGCTGACTTGCTGGTTTTTGGAGTTCTGGTGTTTTTCCGCACCTGTGGATGGGTAGACACAGGTGAGAGGTCGCAAGCACGGAAGGAAAGCCCGCAGATGCGGAATTTGGGGAGCCATGCCTAAGGCGCATGTGCGAGGTTTTGGCCGCGCCTGCTAGCCCGCAGGTGCATGACCTTAAGCGCAGGTGCGAAGATGTGGGAGTTAGTGATTTCCGTTGGTGCGACTGGTTGGACCGCTGGTGCGCAATGTGAAGTGCAAGAAATGTCCGCAGGTGTGAGGATTGCAGGGCAGAAAAGGGGACAGAATCGATGGTTGTTCATTTTTACTCCATTTTTGGATTTTGAGCTCAGGAGAAGGCGACTCTTTGGAGGATTTTTAGAGGAATTTTGTGGGTAACGATTTCTTACTCGAATTTGGTTTATTTCATTAATCAATTATGGTTATCCTCAATTTATCAAGGAAATTGAGAGTAAAAGTTTGGAAATAGGAGAAAAAGTTTCCCAATTGGAAATCCGAGATTTGAGTGAGATTTTGGCGTCGATTTTTGATGATATTTGTTCGAGTGTTCTCATAATTGAGAAGGTGTTCATAGCCAATATGGTGTCCTGGTGTGTCAAAGTTCCCTAAGGACCTCAAGGATCCCGGGCAATGCTCACACTAATATCCTTTGGGTAGGGAAGTGATTATGTATAGTGTGGAAAGACCATCCCCAGTGTGCCAGAGTTCAGAGGAATCTCGTGGATTCCTAGGTAGTACACACACTGGAGGGGCAGAACTTAAGTAATCTAAGAGTAGAAGTGAGAGTGTTTGACATATTTTGGAAGAACTTAGTAAAAATAGTATAGAGGTAAAAATTTCAGCAGCGAAAAGGTTTTCAGGAATAGAAACAATTCTTAAAAATGTTAAAACAATTTTGGAAACAATTCTGAGAAGAAGAAAGATTCAACAAGCCACCACACAGTCATAACACTTAGAGTGCCCAGATTCAAAACCATTTATTACTTGTTTGTAAGTGAAGGAAAACAAGTTTACAATCCAGGATCAGGGGATTGGGAACATAGAGGCTTAAGTCAGAAACACATGAACAGGGTAAAAGTGGAAGCACATTGACCAGCCAGTATACAGAACAAATAGGAACTGATTGGCAACCAGAACATAAAAACTATTGCTTCGAAGTATTAGCAAGGCGATCATGCTTGAAATTAAAGTGGTAATGGATAATAAACATAGAGACAAAATATGAGAATGGTCATGTTGAAGACAGTGGTCTACCACATAAAGCCAGTTATGCCAATTAGGATTAACCAAATATATTAGGAGTCTATGATACTGACATGAGCATACTATTCAAGGGAACTAAACAAGACTTGAAGTAAACATGTTGGCCACGTATCACACAAGGCAAATGAGACCTAGACATGTTGACTAAATATTTGAGAAAGAGAGGGTAAGACTCCAGCATATTGAGCAAAGTAGTACAGGAAGACAATCAAATACATAGCCAATTAAACTAGTGCGAATATAGGCATAGATTTAACAATTATGGAACACATAGGGTTGAATTTCAGAATTGAAATAAGAACATACCAGTTAAAGAAGCAATATACAGAAAGTAAAGAAGTCAGAGTGTAACGACCAGACCGGCCATTTTGAAAAATTAAGTTATGTTCGACAGAATAAGGTCTTGAACAGATTCACTTTTTGTCTATCGACCTGTGTGCATGGTTGGATTCAGGTATCGAATAATCCAGTCTCGAATTGGAAGGAAAATTTCAATTTTTTGAAGCTTAAGTGATGGAAGTTGATCGGAGGTTTTACTTTTGAGTAAACGGACTCAGAATGAGTTTTGGGTAATGCCAACAGCTTGTTATGATGATTTTGGTTTTGGAGGTCCGTGGAGTAATTTGAGGCAATTCGGTGAAAGTTAGAATTTTGGTGATTTCGGCAGATAAGTGAAAATTTTGATATCGGGCTCGGAATATGATTCCGAAAGTGTCTATAGGTTTGTAGTGTCATTTGTGACATGTGTGTAAAATTTCAGGTCATCCGGACTAGTTTTGATGTGTTTCGGCATCAGTTTTGGATTTTTAAAATTTCATAAGTTCTTAGGCTTGAATCCATGCATAATTGGCGATTTTGATGTTATGTGATGTGGTTTGAAGGCTCGACTAAGTTCGTATGGAGTTATAGGATTGGTTGGTATGTTTGGTCGAGGTTACGGGGGCCTCGGGTGTGTTTCGGGTGGTTAACGAATTGTTTTTGGGAATTTAGAGTTGCTGACTTGCTGGTTTTTGGAGTTCTGGTGTTTTTCCGCAGCTGTGGATGGGTAGACACAGGTGAGAGGTCGCAAGCACGGAAGGGAAGCCCGCAGATGCGGAATTTGGGGAGCCATGCCTGAGGCGCATGTGCGAGGTTTTGGCCGCACCTGCTAGCCCGCAGGTGCGTGACCTTAAGCGCAGTTGCGAAGATGTGGGAGTTAGTGATTTCCGTTGGTGCGACTTGTTGGACCGCTGGTGCGGAATGTGAAGTGCAAGAATGTCCGCAGGTGCGAGGATTGCTGGGCAGAAAAGGGGACAGAATCGAGGGTTGTTCATTTTTAGTCCATTTTTGGATTTTGAGCTCAGGAGAAGGCGACTCTTTGGAGGATTTTCAGAGGAAGTTTGTGGGTAACGATTTCTTACTCGAATTTGGTTTATTTCATTAATCAATTATGGTTATCCTCAATTTATCAAGGAAATTGAGAGTAAAAGTTTGGAAATGGGAAAAAAAGTTTCCCTATTGGAAATCCGAGATTTGAGTGAGATTTTGGCGTTGATTTTTGATGATTTTTGTTCGAGTGTTGTCATAATTGAGAGGGTGTTCATAATTTCTAAATTTTTACCCGATTCTAAGACGTGAGCTCGGGGTACTTTTTGGGCAATTTTCATAATTTCGCGTCTTAGCTTCGAATTTATTAGTTAAACTAGTTGCTTGTAGTTTTATTTACACGATGCAATTGATTAGATTAGATTTGGTCCATTGAGAGTTGGATACTCGTGGCAAGAACGCGATTTCAAGTTTTATTTGAGCGGTCGAGGTAAGTATATTGCCTAACATTGTGTGGGGGAATTACCCCTTAGGATTCGGGTCTTCTATGTTGATTGTAGTCCGTGTACGTGAGGTGACGAGTGCGTGCTCAGACTTGTTTGTGGAAAGTTGACCCTTTAGGAATCTTAGGTCCTTATATTCGCCGGGTATGAATTGTCCTTAGCATGATTGAATTTCCTAATTTCTAGTGTCATCTTTATTTGCTTAAATGTGGAAATTCTTACTTTCGGATTTACTCCTATTTCTTATTTGACTCCTAATTGACTTATCTGAAGATTTTATTTCCTTTACTGTCATGTTATGTCTTCTTAACTGCTTGTCTCAAATTTACAATTATCTTCATCTCAACCTATAATTGTTTTAGTCTTAAATGAAGTTATGATTATTCTCTGCTGCTGGTCCTTAAGTGGAAATTGTTGAATATTCTCGTAATTGCTCAACCTTAAAAGAAGTTTAGACATTCTATACCTTCGTGACTTGCCCTTATATGGAGTTATCGGATTTGTGTTGATTTCTTGTTGTTCACCCATGTAATTAGGTCCGGCTGTTACATGCTATTTTCCTTCCTTGTTAAGTGATTCGTAATATGCCTAGCTCTCCTAATTATGCTTATTTCTCGTGAATTAGTTTTACTTTTCTTGTGATCAAAGGTTCTTGAATTGATGTATCTACCGTATCTTGTATTATTGTCAATTGTCGTGGTTGCACTTGTTGTTGTGATGCACGAGGTTTTTGCCGTGCTGTTGTGGTTATTGTGATGCACAAGGTTTCTGCCGTGCGGTTGTTTATATGGGGTTTGCATGAGGTTTCTGCCGTGTCGTGTTTTCTATTGATATTGCACATGCGACCTAAAAAGGCGGGATATGTATATGTGGGTTGCGCATGTGGCATGACAAGGTGGGAACATGTTTAAGCACGTGTGGCGAAACAAGGTGGGCATATACTTTACTATTGCACACATGGCGAGACAAGGTGGGCTATGTCAGGGATTGTTTGTGATACTTGTGTTGGCCTGGGGAATTCTTTGTTATTGATATTGTGTACTGGAACACTTACTGTGTGACTTTATTCGCGTGGAAACTTGTTAGATGAAAATGTACGTGTTGCCCTTTTTCTTCCCTTATGTTTATTGGTTGTTGAAAATCATGTTAGGACACCTGCACAAGCATACACGTAGTTAAGTACTACTAGTGGATTTAGGGCTCCTTGTTGTTGTCAAGTATAGATACGCTTGTTGTGCTTGCCGTATGGGTGGAAATGACCCAATTGGCACGTGAGTCGTCCGTGCAGTTAGTACTCGGATGAGGGCACAAGATGCCAAGTGTTAGGGTTCGAATGTTGGGACCCGTAAATGGTGATTTGTCCGAGTTTCGGAACTGTCACGACCCAAATTTCCCTCCGTTGGGTATCGTGATGGAACCTAGTCTTAGGGACTAGGTAAGCCTAACATTTCCACCGAACAACAAAAATAATAAAGGAATTATAGCAGTCTCGATATAGAAATCTTGACACAGTTTAAAATTTTCCCAAAATCCGGTAAATACAAGTCATAAGCTCAATGACATCTTTCAACCAAATCTGAATACAACTGTCTAGAAATAATAAGTAATGTTGACATAAACAGGAAGGTGACTCCGAAGCCTGCGAACGCAGTAGCAGGTTACCTCGAGTCTCCTCAGCAACGATCCACGCAGCTACTAATCAACAATTAGCTGGATCTGCACACCAAAAATGTGCAGAAGAGTAGTATGAGCACACCACAGCGGTGCACAGTAAGTATCAAGACTAACGTCGGTGAAGTAGTGACAAGGACTAGTCAAGACACCACTGTTCTAATAAGTAAAAAGGCATAAATGTACAAATGACCGAAACATAATATCTATCTAATGATTTTTTGATATAATTAACGGTACGATCGAATAATACGGAGGAAAATTGAATAATTACGATCAACGAACAGCCTAATAGAAATACGCAAAGAGAATGGAAAGATTGAAATCAAATTGTCGGGAATCACAACCCAATAAAAACACTAGAAACTCAGCACTCCATCAATTTATTCACGTCAGGCCTTAGCCAATAAACTCAATAAAGCTGGTCAAACCTTCGAGTGAAAACCTTTAAATCATGAGTTTATTTCAAAACTTTAAAGATATAATCATTTCGGAATAGAGAAATTTCTTCTTCGAAACATACTTTCTCTGAATGTATATTTATATATTTTTATAAAGAGAAATCTTTAAAACATAGTCCCTTCAAAATACGTGGTGTTCCAATATGCTTTCCCAAATACTGCTCTTTCAAATATCACTTTTCTGCAAGACAAATACTTTTCAAATATACTTTCAAAATAGACGTCCTTCGAACATAACTTTTCCCGGAGATAATTGCTTTTCAGCTATACTTTTCAATATATATATATATATATATATATCTTTCGATCCAAATCTCCTCAATGATAAAACTATCCGAACTCAGTCCACAACTCAGAATTTATCATCGAATGTAGTACAGGGGAAAAGCTCATGGAATCTCGTCCTTAGCCCCAATTTAAATATGCGATGCAGTACAGGGGGGAAAGCTCCCAGATCTGCGTCCGTAGTCCCAATTTAAATATGCAATGCAGTACAGGGGGAAAGCTCCCGGATTTCCGTCCATAGTCCCAATTTAAATATTCAATGCAGAATAGGGGAAAGTTCCCAGATTCTCGGTCCGTAGTCCCAATTTAAATATGCAATGCACCCATTGAGGTAAACAACAAGAATGCGACAAAAACAACATATATTGCCACAACAGGCGCAAAAGCAAACAAGACCAAATGCAAAGTGCGATGAGCAAATCAATACAAAGACTTAAATCACAAAAACGGCAATAACTCATTCGTATGAAATAGCCATTGAAAGGAAGGCCAAGCACAAGGAGAAACAACATAACGAAGGAAAACAAGGCAAATATAGCAACTATTCGATATATTCAAGTTCACAACCAAGAAACTAAATCATCCCGGCAAGGAAGTCAGCTATAACGAATCTCACTTAGACAATTAGCTTCACCGAATAAACTCTGCTTGAACAAATGCTCAGTAAATAGGCAACTTCAAAGAAATATCATCAACATGGGCGGTCATCAATTAAACCTAGGTAGTACTTAAGGGAAAATAATTTAAATCACAATGTACGACTCACAAGCATGCTTGACACTAACGTATAGATATTCCAAATACTTGTTAGACAATTATTGGGCGAGATTTTTACTAGTTTTAGTCACATAGGCAGTGTATGAAGAAATATATAGTATAACGATAGGAAAGGCAAAGTCTTCATTTAATTCATTAAGATCAAATAAGAAACAAGGAATGCTAGGCAAGTACTTCTAATTCGAGCATGAAGAGATGAAACTAGAAATCAGGAATTCAGATATAACAATTTCAATTCATACACGGGGAACATAAGGACCTAAAATCCCTAAAGGGAATTCTATTTGCAAATAAGTCCGAGTACGCACTCGTCACCGTGCGTACGCAGACGACAATCAACATAGAAGACTCAATAATAAGGGGTATTTCCCTCACACAAGGTTAGGCAAGATACTTACCTCAAAGACGACAACCCGATGCTCAAAAATAGACTTCTCGGGCAGGAAGGCCTCCGGACGACTCAAAATCAACTAAAACAACTTCAAAATACACATAAAACGTATAAGGAATGATTCCGAATAATTAAGTTCCAATCTTTACAAAGTTATAAAAAATCGACCCCCAGGCCCACACCTTGGAACCCGATAAATTTTACAAAATCCGATTACCCATTGCGATACGAGTTCACCCATACTAAATTTATCCAATTCCGATAACATTTGGTCTTTCAAATTGTGATTTTTCATTTTAGAAGTTTTCTTTCAAAACCCACAATTCCCTCAACCCAAAACACAAATTAAATGATAAAAACAAGAACTATTTCATGAAAAATAATTAATTATACTGGAAGAACACTTACCCATTAGATTTGTGTGAAAAACCCTCAAAATCGCTCCCAAATCCGAAGTTCAAAGCTCAAAATGTGAAGAAAATGGCTAACCCTCGTTTATAGGAATCTGCCTAGGACATCCATACCTGCGGCCACTTAACCTCACCTGCGCAATCGCAGGTGCGAAACACAAAGTGCACCTGCGCTCCTACCCGCACATGTGCCCCTGAATCGCCTCGGCAGAGGCCGCACCTGCGCCCCAAAGTTCCGCACCTGCGGAGGCTGCCCAGTCCGCTTATTCTCGCACCTGCGGCCCCCTATCCGCAGGTGCGATCACACCAGAACAGCAGCACTAGCTGCATTTCAAAACTTCAAGCCTTCCGATAACCGTCCTAAACCATCCCGAGCCCCTCGGGACCTTAAGAAAATACACCAATAGGTCACATACCAATGCATGAACTTAGTCGAACTTTTGGAACACCCAAAACAACATTAAAACACTGAATAAATCTCGGAGCCAAGCCTAGAATTTCTAAACTTCAAAAATACGCTAACGATGCCGAAACAACCCAAACCACATCTGAATGACCTGAAATTTTGCGCACTCGTCACAAATGATCCTACGAACCTATTCCAACTTCTGGAATTCCATTCCGACCCCGATATCAAAATTTCACCCATCAGCCGAAATCGCTGAAATCCTAACTTTCGCCAAAGTACCTCATATCACTCTACGGACCTCCAAATCAAATTCCGCACACACGCCTAAGTCAAAAATCATCATACGAAGCTGTTGACATTAACCAAAACTCATTCCAAGGCCGTGTACATAAAAGTCAAACCTCCGGTTAACCTTCTTCACTTAAGCTTCAAAATTTTAAAATTCTCTCCCAAACCGACTCCGGATTAACCGGTAACTGAATCTAACCACGCACACAAGTCGATATACACAAAGTGAGGCTGCTTATGACCTTATACCACCGAACGGATCTTAAATTCTCAAAATGACCGGTCGGGTCGTTAAATTCTCCCCCTCTTAAAACAAATGTTCATCCTCGAACGTGCCAAGATTCACCTTGAACTCATCCAATCACTGATTTTACACTTCTAACACATACCCGCGGGTGACCCCACGTCACCCAGACCTACCTAAGCCTGACGAAATGATCACAACTACAATGTAGCCTTCAAATCACCACCGGTAAGCCTCATTCCTCATTTTCTCACCTTCTACTCATTTCTCAAAAGACTCGATTCTAAATCCATATCCGGCATTAGCCTCAACCAGATGCATCAACTCAAATCTATGCCCATATGGCATGACCACACAGTATAGCACATCATACATAGGCTCAATAGAACTTTTGATCCCAATAACTGCCCAAAATCAACTCAACATTGGCAATTAGTCCCACATATGGAAGAACTCTGTTTCCAAATCCCATAATACCGATAATGATTCAATAAACATGAAGACCTCATCATTAGACACCCGAATCACCGAATCACAGCTAACACCACCGGACACACATCCCGCAAGCTAAACTAAAGAAGCACAAAATGAAATGACTGAGTATGAAAATAGAAGCATATACAGGTACTATCAAACAAGCCCATAGACATAACTCTCTATCAATACTGACTTAAAAGAGAAATATAACAAGTAAGAAGCAAGGCATATGAACAAATCACTAGGATCCCATTCTGATATAACTTCCACTGCGGTACTCGACCCGGTCCAAACATATCAAATCACAAAGAATCACGAGGGCCTCGTCCTCAACTCTGTATCACATACCGAAAATATATCAAACCAATATAAATTTGTCCATTGACTCATCTCAGGATGAAAGTCATAATTCTAACTGAACTCACATCTCGATTGAGTATCAAATCACAGCTCGTAAACAAAACACTTAGGAGAATCACATAAAGCTTACCACTAAGGACAACATGGACTCACTTCCAGTTTCACCGCTAGCAAGATGAATAAAACAATGATAGACACGGGCTACTACTCATGGAATCTCCCAACCGGACCAAACACAAAAATATAGTGCAAAACATGAAACTCACTCATAAATGAAACAGCAAATAATGGAAACTCGTCCTGACCAACAGGACTATAGTGAAATATAATGGTACCCCACTTTAGCACATTAAGTCATACCTGGGTGATGATATCTCGCACGACGGCCTCTAGTGTACTATATGCAACACATCAACGGGTCGGTCCTTCCCCTCTTGGGCGCCTTCTACCCACCTCAATACCCTGCTATAACACATCTACCTGAATCCTAGAACAATCTCTCACCCCATGGCTAACATTTCCACACTGAAAAAAATCTCTCTACTGATGCGGCTACGGAAAACATACAGTATGGATCCTCTAAGACCCATGAGTACCTGAAATGCTCCCATGCGAAGCTGGTAATGCAAACCGAAACAGAACTGGCTGACCCACAAAACCTCTACTGTGGGGGTACCCTTCTTCCATATAAAGGACTAGTGGATTTCTCCGATCTACGAGGCCTCCTTGCCTCCCTGAACCCTCACTCCCAATCTCATTTGTCCTCTCTCTCCCCGTCCCACAAGCTCTCTAACCGGCGAGCGATCCCTACTACCTACTGAAATGAGGCATCTGACTCTCACTCTCGAGTCCTGATGAACAGAATATCATGCCTGAGTCCCTATATGAATCTACGGACTCGCCTCGTAACTGAAGCAACCAACTGAGGTACTTAACTGGCCGACTTACTGAATCGGACGGTGTACTCCAATAGTGACATGGCGCCCTAACGCAACTGCTCAAACTCCGCACGCCGTACATTCCAAAGAACTGAGGTGCAACCTCCCTCAAAACATCTCTGAAAACTGAATCCATGCTAGTGAAGCTAACTCGTCTAGGTTACCCCAACTCATATGCCGCCACCACTGATTAACCCACTACTCTGAGCCTGAGACGTGACAAAAGCAATCCCGATTGTCTCCACAATATCCGAAGTACAAAGAATATAGTGACAATCCCCTAGGAAACCCAGGACACCATCTGCCGCCAATCCACTGAAAGATAGAAGGGTGGTACTTCCTGTACCTCTCAAGTCCAAGGTATTCTTCCTCCGATGCTACTGCCCTAACCACAGGCTGAACAGAAACCACGTGTCGTGCTGCCATGATAAATGGAACCTAACAAATATGATCTCAGTGCTCTGGAGTGTAGACGGTGGGAGTCTGAACTCCTCCCCTGATCTGTGAAGCAACTGGTGCACTAGAATCAACCCTGCATGAGTCGATGTACCAATTGTACTCAAAACTGCGGTGAGGTCTTCTGATGTCCGGGGTAGCAACAGGCACCTCCAGTACCTATCCCCTCGCAAGGACTACTGGCGACTCCTCAACGGCTGCTCTGGTAGGCTTCTTAGCTACGACACGTGCTCCTCGTTAGCCTCTGTCTCTGACCTTTGCAACGTTTGCTTCGGGGTAACATCATAAGGAACCACCGCTCGTGTCCTCATCATCGGTGAGAGAATGGAACGATAATTTCAAACTTCAAGATCAATAAGCTCGCACGATATGAATGAAGGAAGTGAAATTGTCCTAATATTTCCGTAGGCTCTCAAAGATAAGTACAGACGTCTCCGTACCGATCCGCAAGATTCTACTAAACTCACTTATGACTCATAGAACCTATGAACCTAGAGCTCTGATACCAACTTGTCACGACCCAAATTTCCCTCTTTTGGGTATCGTGATGGCACCTAGTCTTAGGGAATAGGTAAGCCTAAAATTTCCACTGAACAACAACAATAATAAAGAAATTATAACAGTCTCGATATAAAAATCTTGGCACAGTTTAAAATTTTCCCAAAACGCGATAAATACAAGTCATAAGCTCTACGACATCTTTCAACCGAATATAAACACAACTGTCTAGAAATAATAAGTACAATTGACATAAATAGGAAGGTGACTCCCAAGCCTGCGAACGCAACAGGTTACCTTGAGTCTCTTCAACAACGATCCACGCAGCTACTAATCAACAATTACCTAGATTTGCACACCAAAAATGTGCAGAAGAGTAGTTTGATCACACCACAACGGTACCTAGTAAGTATCAAGAGTAACCTCGGTGAAGTAGTGACGAGGACTAGTCAAGACACCACTGGTCTAATAAGTAAAAAGGCATAAATGTACAAAAGACTGAAACATAATATCTATCTAAAGATTTTTCGATATAATTAACGATACGATCGAATAATATGGAAGAAAATTCAATAATAACGATCAACGAACAGTATAATAGAAATACGCAAAGAGAATGGAAAGAATGCAATCAAAATGTCGGAATCACAACCCAATAAAAACACTAGCAACTCAGCACAACACCAATTTATTCACGTCAGGCCTTAGCAATAAACTTAATAACGTTGGTCAAACCTTTGAGTGAAAACCTTTAAATCGTGATTTTATTTCAAAAGCTTTAAAGATATAATCATTTCAGAATAGAGAAATTTCTTCTTTGAAACGTACTTTCTCTTAATGTATATTTATATATTTTTAAAAAGGGAGTTATTTAAAACATAGTCCTTTCAAAATACATGGTGTTCAAATATACTTTCCCAAACAGTGGTCTTTAGAAAATCATTTTTCTGCAAAACAAATACTTTTTAAATATACTTTCGAAATAGACGTCCTTCGGACATAACTTTTCCTGTAGATAATTGCTTTTCAGCTATACTTTCCAATATATATATAGATATATCTTTCGATCCAAATCTCCTCAATGATAAAACCACCGGAACTCAGTCCACAACTCAGAAATTCTCATGCAATGAAGTACAAGGGAAAAGCTCCCTGAACCTCGTCTGTAGTCCCGATTTAAATATGCGATGCAGTACAGGATGGAAAGATCCCGGATCTCCTTCCGTAGTCCCAATTTAAATATGCAATGCAGTATAGGGGGGCTCATGGATCTCCATCCGTAGTGCCAATTTTAATATGCAATGCAATACAGGGGGAAAGCTCCCGGATTCTCGGTCCGTAGTCCCAATTTAAATATTCAATGCAGCCAATGAGGTAAACAACTATAATGCAACACAAACAACATATATTGCCACAACAGGAGAAAAAGCAAACAATACTGAATGCAAAGTGCAATGAGCAAATCAATACAAAGACTTAAATCACAAAAATGGTAAAAACTCACTCGTAAGAAGTAGCCACTGAAAGGAAGACCAAGCACAAGGAGAAACAGCATAACAAGGGGAAAACAAGGAAAATATAGGAATGGTTCTATATATTCAAGTTCACAACCAAGAAACTAAATCATCCCGGCAAGGGAATAATCTATAACCAATCTCACTTAAACAATTAGCTTCACCGAATAAACTCAGCTTGAACAAATGCTTAGTAAATAGGCAACTTCAAAGAAATATCATCAACATGGGCGGTCATAAATTAAACCTAAGTAGTACTTAAGGGGAAATCATTTAAATCTTAATGTACGACTCACGAGCATGCTTGACACCAACGTATAGATATTCCAAATACTTGTTAGACAATTATAGGGCGAGATTTTTACTAGTTTTAGTCACATAGGCAGTGTATGAAGAAAGATATAGTATAACGGTAGGAAAGGCAAAGTCTTCATTTAAGTCAATTAAGATCAAATAAGAAACAAGGTATGTTAGGCAAGTACTTCTAATTCGAGCAGGAAGAGATGCAACTACAAATCAGGAATTCAGATATAACAATTTCAATTCATACACGGGGAACATAAGGACCTTAAATCCCTAAAGGGAAATCTATTTGCAAATAAGTCCGAGTACGAACTCGTCACCTCGCGTACGTGGACTAAAATCAACATAGAAGACTCAATCCTAAGGGGTAGTTGCCCCAAACAAGGTTAGGCAAGATACTTACCTCAAAGACGACAACCCGATACTCAAAAATAGACTTCTCGGGCAGGAAGGCCTCTGGTCGGCTCAAATCAACTAAAAAAACTTCAAAATACACATAAAACGTATAAGGAATGATTCCGAATAATAATGTTCCAATCTTTACAAAGTTATAAAAAAATCGACCCAAAAGTCGACCCCTAGGACCGCACCTCGGAAACCGACAAATTTTAAAAATTCTGATTACCCATTCCGATAGGAGTTCAGCCATACAAAATTTATCCAATTCCGATAACATTTGGTCTTTCAAATCGTGATTTTTCATTTTAGAAGTTTTCTTTCAAAACCCACAATTCCCTCAACCCAAAACACAAATTAAATGATAAAAACAAGAACTAATTCATGAAATATAATTAATTATAGTGGAAGAGCACTTACACATTAGATTTGTGTGAAAAACCATCAAAATCGCTCCCAAATCTGAAGTCCAAAGCTTAAAATGCGAATGAAAATGGCTAACCCTCATTTATAAGAATCTGCCTAGGACATTCGAACTTAGTCGAACATTTGGATCACCCAAAACAACATTAAAACACCGAATAAATCTCGGATTCAAGCCTAGAATTTCTTAACATAAAAAATACGCCAACGATGCCGAAACCAACCAAACCACATCCGAATGACCTGAAATTTTGCGCACACATCAAAATGATGCTACAAACCTATTCCAACTTCCAGAATTCCATTCTGACCTCGATGTCAAAATTTCACCCATCAGCCGAAATCGCCGAAATCCTAACTTTCGCTAAATTCTCTCAAATCACTCTACGGACCTCCAAATCCAATTCCGGACACGCGCCTAAGTCCAAAATCATCATACGAAGCTGTTGACATTAACCAAAACTCATTCCGAGGCCGTCTACACAAAAGTGAAACCTCCGGTCAACCTTTTTCACTTAAGCTTCAAAATTGGAAAATTCTCTCCCAATCTGACTTCGGATTAACTGGTAACTGAATCTAACCACGCACACAGGTCGATATACACAAAGTGAGGTTTCTTATGACATTATACCACCGAACGTAGCTTAAAATCTCAAAACGACCGGTTGGGTCGTTACAGAACCTCGTGGAGATGACTATGAATTTGATGTAGAAGTGGTTGAAGTTGTTGAGTAATTACATGTACGTGTTGTATATTTACATGCCGGATTTGTTTGTTCTCTATTCAGTCTTAGTGTTACTTCATGTTTTTCTGCTGATACTTATTGTTTTCCTTCTTTATCAAATTCACTGTCTTGTTAGCTATATTGCGTAGACTTTATGTGTATATCATTATTTCCCTGATTCCTATATTGATACTTGTTCAGTTTTATTAGACTAGTGGGTGTCTTGACTAGTCCTCGTCACTACTTCACCGAGGTTAGTCTTGATACTTACTGGGCACCATTGTGGTGTGCTCATACTACTCTTCTGCACATTTTTGTGCAGATTCCAGGTTTTTGCATAGCTGGCCGATTGATTGTTAGTAGCACATTTGCTATTGTGGAGACTCAAGGTAAAAATGCTTCAGCGTTCGCGGTTTTGGAGTCACCATCTTATATTTTTGTCTGCACTGTTGTACTTTTTTCAGAACAGTGGTATTTTAGGAGTTTTAGTGTAATTTCTTTAAAGCTTATGACTTGTACTGTCACGACCCCAAATCCTAAGAGGTCGTGATGGAGCCTATCGTGGAACTAGGCTAGCCAACCATCACATAAAAATCCATCTGTTCTATTATAATGTTTCAATAATCAATAACAAACAATAACAAAGCATAAAATAATTTTTTTAAGTCTTTACGCCCCCATAATAATCAAATAGTTTAAACAACTCTCCCAAGACTGGAATCAACGTGGTCACAAGCATCTAACTCTGTTAATGACTTAATCAATGTCTGTGAAATAAATACTAACACTAATAAAGGAAGGGAAATGGAGAAGCTGGGGACGCTGAACAACTACCTCAAAATCCCGTAAGCTACTGAATACGACGAAGACAGCTAATGCTCCGAACGGGTACCTTAATCTGTGCACAGACGCACAGGGAGTAATAATGAGTACACCTACTCAGTAGTAATGAAAATAAATCACAGTTAGAGAAATACGAAATACAGAGCAGAAATACACCAATTCAGAAAAACAGTAAAACACCAAGTCACCATAAAGTATTCATCAAATACATAAGTTCGAAAATCAATTTCCAGAAATCCTTTGAAACAAGTGTAATTTCAATACATCTCGGTAAAACTCACAGTGAAACCAGGTTGGAAAAATAAAGTGAATCACAGTCAAAAAACTCAGTAAAATAAACATAAATCTACCCCTCGGGCCATAATCATTTCTCATAACAATTTCCCTCAGCACCTCACTA
>MDKI01045983.1:0-39711 GCA_005239505.1 Nicotiana paniculata
GTTGGTTTGAAAGTTTATGGCTTCATGTTTATTATATCTAAATTATTTATGAATACTCTTGAGCAGTTATTTTCTTTAATTTGTGTACCAAACACCGAAAATTGAATAAAATTACTACTTATTTTCCAAGAAAATATTTTCTTCCACGAAAAATATTTTCCGCTATACCAAACACACCCTCACTTTCTTTTTCTTTTTCTTTTGCTAGAAGAGTAGTGTTTTGTGGAATAAAATTGGAAAAATAGCTAAAAGGGCAAGGGCAAAAGATTGTGGTCAAATTAGCAAGCAAATAACACCTAAATCATCAAGCGGGTCCGGTGCTACTCCATAGAGAAGAGAGTATCGAAGCAGAAAAGCTTCAGTTCCGTACATTCTTCCTGGTAAAGTTTTAATTTTTCATTTAATTCACTCTCCTAAAATTCTAGGTTTTGCTTTTTGTAACTTCACTAGGTTGTTTGACTCTTTGATTTGTCATTTGAATTCCTGAGTTAAATGCAGAATAAAATAAAAGGTTTTTAGGTTTTAATTTTTAACAAAAACTTCAGTATGCTATTGCATTAACTTTTGAATATCCTTGAGGTTTGAAATGAACAAACAAAAATTTCTTCTTGTTTTAAGAGCAACGATGATATAATTTGATGTTGTTGGAAGGTTCAGCATTTTGGGGAAATTTTAACCCTCCCGTAACTTTTGCGTAGATTGTATTTGTGTCAGGAAATCCATTAAATAAGATATGTAATTGCGTACCCATAGTAATTAAGACGAGCTATGAGTTCGATCACAAGTTTTGTACCAATAAACTTCAAATCCTGGCTTCGCCTTTGACCTGTGAAAGTTATCTTTCAGGCTATTTGGTGGGGACTCTCCAAAATGCTGCCGCACCGTGTCGCATCCTTAAAAAATGCACTACTTTTGGAGGATCCGATAGACTCAACAGCATTTTCGGAGAGTCTGAGCAGCATAGCTTTCAGGGTATTATCTCTACATCATAAATAAAACCAAAAGAGTAATCTACTCCCCTTTTTTATAAAGAATTCGAAATTCAATTTTAAGTTTCATAGTCCATGCCCACAAACTTGTACTGTATGCCGAAGATACCTCCTTTGTTAACCAACCAAATTTTTGCTGCTGTATTCTGGAGAGTGAAGGAGACTAGGAAAAAGGTATTCTCAGATGTGCAACTCTGATAAAATTGATCGATGCAACCCATAGCATCCTTTTTCTTTTACTTCCCAACAGTGATAAAAGAAAGGCCATTCGGTCCAGGGGTGTTAACAATTTTTTATTGCGTTCTCCGCCTCTTTCTCATAAAAAGGCCTTTCCTTTGCATTCCTTCTCCGAGCATAATTAACAATTGAGGTCTATTATCTGTAAACAAAAAGATTGCCGCGCCATTCTCAACCAATAGCCTAGGCCAAATGCACTGTTCGTTCATGTGCCATTCATTAGGAAAATATGCTGATTACTGTCAATTGCTTCACTTTCTTAAGTGGATATAGAATTTGTTGAGTTCTTCTTCTCTGTTCTGTTCTCTTTGTATTGTCTTTTAAGCTACTAAATTCATGAATGAACACATTTCCAAAGGTCTTTCTTTTGGCTTCAACCAGTAATCAGGTGAAGTTTTGTCAATATCGTGAAAGTTCGTTTTCATGTCACCCACCAATTTGGAGATCCTCAGGTGCTTTCTACATCTTACCCACATTCCGTTGAAGTGCTAACAGATCTGCAGCAGTGGAACCAAAACTGAGGGTTTTGAATTATGATGAGAATGGTATAACTTGGTTGAAAGAGGTTTCTCTTGGATGAAAAAAGCTTCCATAGTATAAATTTGCTTGTTGAACACCATCAGTAGTAAGCACACTGTATAAAATGTATGAAGCAACTAAATTATATTAATCAGGCTTGGTAATGAATAGTTCAAACTTTTTCTTGTACGATTTAAAATTTAGCTTAAAGGCTAATGGAAATTTGGGAATGTTATGGTATTTGCTCTGTATTAATTGTCTGTACTCCTATGAAAATAGATGGGAGTATTCAATATGGCTTTATAACTTGTATGTCTCAGGTTTAAGGTAGTGAGTTCTCAAAGCATACAGTATAAGAGATGTAAAGAACCAAAATTGGTATCTGTCTGATTGACTGAATTGTCTGATCTTTAACATTTTTCCATCACAATCAATCACCATAAATCTTATCTTACACCTTTGATTTAATATCTGCTTTCATACTATGAAGTACTAAGTTAAGGTTCAATGCGTGAATATTGATTTGAAGCTGATGAAAGAATTGTAATCAGCACTCTTAAGGCAGTGTTTTGATTTTGTAGGATAAATCAAATAACATAGAGAAAATTGTGTAGATGTTATCTACTAATCTTTTCTTTGTCAAAGGCTCAAAGTAGAGGTGTATCAAAGAATTTTTTTTTTTTTTTTTAATTATGTGTACCCATAGTTGTAGGTGAAAAGAACACAAACCCAAGGATTTTGTTGTCTTATATCTTCTGATATCAGCCCTAGATATGGCATTTGGAAATCGGGCTTCCAAGCTGTAAAACTTGAATTCGATAAATTGATAAAGATTCCGAATATCATAGTCAAATTGATTACAATCCAACGGTTTATGAAATAAAATCATTGGTGTAATTAGCAGTGACCAAAGGAGCAAGCATTTGTAGCCATGCATCACTTAGCAGCCTGAACATAATCCTATTATTCATGCCATCTTTGATGTCGCTTAACCTCTGTGAATATTGTTTGAGTAACCTTTGAACTGTTATGTATAGACATGAATTCTTTTAGCTCTCTGGAATATAGTCTTTTGCCTCAGAATTATAGTTGCTTTGAGGAAGAATCTAATAAGAATTCAGAGGCGGATCCAGGATTTAAACTCTATGGGTTCAACATTTAAAGTTTAATATTGAATCCATTATGTTTTTAAAGTTATGGGTTCATATCTACTATTTTTGCAATTTTTACAAGTTTTTACATATGAACTTTTACTCCGCGTCTAAAATTATGGGTTTGATTGAACCCGTCATTACCACACTACATCCGCCCCTGAATAAGATGTTGCATTGTAATTTTTTTTTTAATAGGAATTATAACCTGTAACTGAACTTTAATGGTTTTTATTAGCTGGAAACTTATTTTGGGTCTCACTTATTCCTTGTCTTTTTCTTTCTCCCAGTTTTTCAGATACTTAAACATCCTGCTTTATCTCGCTTGATGTCTCGCAAGCGCAATGTCATTGTTGCCACAGGCTTGCTAACTTTTGCTGCTGCTGGCTTGTCCTTCCCATTTTACATGGCGTAAGTAAAACTTCGTTGCTCTTTAAAAATAAAGAGGTGGTTTTTCATAGTATTGCTTAATTGGAAGTTACCGATTCAGGTCCAGATCATCAAGGGCAACTCCAGTGATTGATTCATCAAAGCCATTACCACCCCAGGCGACTTTTCGTGGGCCTTACATCAATACTGGATCGCGTGATATTGGACCGGATCATCAAACTCACTCTAAGAAATAACATCTTGCTTAACTAGAAAGTAGTGCTAGCAATTGAAGTTGATAAGATTTGTTCTCTCTGTTTCCATGTTCTGTATTTAGTGAAAGGAGATAAATAATGACTGTCTGTTGAAACTGCGTTACTCTCCTTATGTTCTGGTCTTCTGGAGAGAAGCTACTGTGATGTCGATATTCCCTCTTAATCAGCTCTGATTGATGAAGGACATTAGCATGCTTGAGAATGAATCTTTTAGGGATAGTCGAGGAGCGCTCTAGCTGGCCTGGACACCACTGTTATAAAAGAATGATGTTCTTCTTAGAGAAAGAGCGAGCCGTTTATATTATCCTTTCACACGTGTTGTCTATTCAGTGAATTTTCGTTGAGAAACAGCTCTCTGTAAAATACAGCATGCATGAATAATAGAAAAATGCCTTTCAACTGTCTAACTATATATAATGCATTTGTATTCTTCATTTCAAACATGTCTAAGAAATTATATATCAGCTCCAAAAAATTAACTTCCAGTCCTGTATTATGAATAATTTTCTATTTTCATTTGGCCACTTGATATTTTCAAAGGAGTAAATCGAAGGGGAATTTGAAAATTTCCTCTTTTTCTTGTTTGGTTTAAGAGGAAGAAGGCATGTTGTTCTGTTTTTCTCTTTAGATTAAGCAAAAAAAGAAAAGAAAAATGCTTTCCCTCTTTCCCACACACATTCATACCATACAAAACTGGAAGGAGAATGAAGTCAAAAAAGAAAAGAGAACCTACTCAAAACACTGGTGGGAAAAACAATAATGTTAATGCTGAAAATAATTTTGTTTTCTTAGTGCTAGGGCAAAGAACAAAATTGTTACGACTAAATCGACTTTGTTACCCGCTTGTTAGGACCAAATAGTAATACTAGGAATAAGACTAAATTCATCCTTTTCTATATAAGGCACCAAACAATTACTCAAAAACTCATCATTCGAAGATTTTGCAAATCGGTCTTAATCAACTTTATTGTCGAAAAAGCTCTCTCAGCTGTAACTGTAGCAACTGGCAAAAACAAAGCAAATTTCACAAGTTGAAAAACAAGAGGGTAAGTCTCGTGCTTCTTTGTCTCCACTAATTTTATGAAGATTACCAAGTCCCCTAATACTTGAAAATATTTTATCATGATCTCGGACATCAACAGTGTACTTCTGAAGCTGAAAGGAAGGTCGACCGTAGAATATTATCAAAATCATCGGTATATAACTCAGCTAATCTCAATATCTTTTCAATGTCAAAATTGAAAAAAGAATCAATTGGGTTCAAGCAAGCAACTCCAAGGAGCAAATCAGTTGTCACCTCATCAAAGCGATTATTGAGTTCTTAAAATTGCCAATCAATAATTTTACAAAATGCCTTAACACGATAGTGATATAAAACAGTATACTCAGAAACTCTACGATGTGATCTTCCAGGGATAACATAAAACTCATCAAATTCAGGTATAAAAAGATCATATTTCAATATCTCATACAGAATTTAGATACCTCATCAATAAGTGAATTCCGACCTTCCTTTCTCAATGTTTGTAACTGATCATTTGTCACTCCAACAAATAACATGGCATTAGCAATATCTTGCTCCTTCTTTTGAAAGATTGCACTAAGCTCATTTGTGATTGCTAAAACAGTACACATTAAATGCAACATGAAGACAATTTCAAATGTTAAACATTCTTTAAGATATCCCTTTGCCTTACATTTTTCTTCAAAACGTGTGTTAACAACAGTAACATCAAGCACATAAACAATAGGTCCAAACATAAGAATAAAATTATTAAAAGCTTTATAGTGAGACCCCCATCGAGTATCACCAGCTCTAGCAAGACCCGATTCTTGATTCAACCCCTTACTAGTTTCAAGCCCCCCTTTACGTAATGTCTCTTCTATTTCTTCAGCTTGAGATTCGCGATGTTTATCTCTATGCTTGAAAGAAGCTCCCACCACATTTTTTATATCGGAAACCAATAATAAAATTTCTTGTACTTCATCACATCTTCTAGAAATCACAACAAGAGTTAATTGAAGTTGATGAGCAAAACAATGAATAGAATGAGCACCTCTACTTTCTTTTTGCATTACGATCTTAAGACCATTTAAATCACCTTGCATGTTGCTTGCTCCATCATAATATTGCCCATGTATAGAAAATGGACTTAAAGAATGTTGAGCAAGTAAACTAACAATTTCATTCCTTAGAGACAAAGTAGTAGTATCACGAACATAAACAATATCCATAAATCGCTCCATCACACTTTCCCTTCTATCAACGTAACGCAAAACAATAGCCATTTGCACCTTACATGACACATCATGAGATTCATCAACTACGATAGAAAAGTGAGCATCATTTATATCCTTAATGATACTCCTAATTGTTTCCATCTTACATGCAGTGATAATATCCTTTTGAATACAGGGAGAAGTCAATAGGTTATTTTTGGAGTCTTTTTAAATGCATCATCAATATTTACATTGCTTCACATACCATGTAAGAAGTTCAATATAATTACCTCTTGTGAAAGATGATTCACCTTCACGATGTCCCCGAAATGATAATCCTTGGTTTAAAAGATATCTTATCACATCAATTGCAGCTTCTAAACGAGTTCGGTATTCCAACTTTTGTTGATCAGATTGTTTAGCAAGTGCACTTTGAATGGATTGTTTTTGTCTCATCAAATCTTCACAATTCTTTCTTGACTGATTATGAATATTGTTTGGTTCATTAATATGCATGGCAAATCTATCCTTCTTATTCTAACTTGTAAACCCTATGTTTGAAAATACATCTCCTCCTCCTTGATTAATACATTCATCTTGAAACAAATAATAATAGAAGCAGTATGCCGCATCTTTTTTTATGCTATACTTCAATCAATCGTGCTCAACAAACCATCGAGGATTAAAACGGCGCAATTGACCATAAAAACTTTTTCGAGGGAAATTGTGATTTCGAGGTCGGCAAGAACCTTATTGAATATATTTTCTTCTTACTGCATCATGGTCATTTGGATGATATTTTTGACTTTTACCTTGACCAGTCTCTAAAGAATTTAAGTTACCTCCTTCACTTCGTGGATGTTATCCTGACTCATCGGCAGTTTCTTCCAAGTTAGTTGAACTTTGAAGTGTTGAACCTTGTTTTGAAGACTCGGAAGGTACTACAGAATAAAATCTCTTCATTAGAATTTAAGTTGAATTACAAATGAAAATATCTTTTTTTTTAAAACTGCAAATCAAAATATCAATTAGATGTACCCTATAAATTGCACAAAAATCAACTCAAAAAGAAAAATAATATATGTTTCAAGAAATTTTAATTCGAAAGAAAAAGAGAAAAATTAGTAGTAGAACAACTCACAATTATGATTGCAGCAAGCAATTTCGACAATTTCGTAATGAATAGATTTTTTCAAGAAGTAGGGTTTAAAACAATTGAACTCCAATGCATTTTATATTGTTTATTATCCTTTTCCTATATAAAAGAGGAGGAGTTTAGTTCTTGAAAAAAGGAAATGCTGTATTGCTCAAAAATTAAAAGCGAAGGAATGAAGCTGAGCTTCAAACCGCTGACCACTGCCTCAAATTTCACGGAATGTACCAGCGAACCAGGGAGCAGCTCCACTCCATTAAAATTTGTTTCATTAGATGTCAATATAGCTGGATAACTAACACGTGTCCTTGCTAATTTTTAAACGATGAGACTTTTTTATTTATTAATTCTCTATTATTATGTTTAAATTTTTAATAATAGTGAGATTAATCTATATCTATATTGATATTTATCTATCTATATATCTATATTATTATAAAAGCACGAATATTAGGAAGCTAAATGTTGAGAGATAAAAATATCCCCGACAAATTGATCGACCTTTTGTCCTTTAAAATTAATATTTCCGTTTTATAGCAATTTAATGATGGAGATAAATATAATTTTGGGTTAGGATTAAGTAACCTTTTTCTGTTGGGACTCAATCTATTCTAAAATATAAAATTTTCCTTCAAAGAAACAATTCAATAATTGGATAAAAGACTCCTTTATACCCATCCTAATCGGAATTTGATTTCTACTACCAAATACCAATTACCTTTGAACTCTAAGAAATCAACCCGTTCAAACCAAAATAAAATAAGACAAAAAATTTCTCCAAGCTATATTTATTACTCAATTTATAATCTAACCATAAGAAGCACAAAACCTATTACGCTTGGCTTAATCGTTATTTATTTATTTATTTTAAAATTTTAAAATGACAATATTTTACTTCAATAAAATTAAATTATGAAATCTGAGATCAAACACCGCAGGAATATATTGCGATTAGTGTTTTATATAAAATTAATATTGGAGTGAAAGAAAGTCAAAAGAATCAAACAATTATAATACATTGCAAATGATTCAAAACCAAATTTTGATGTAAGAAATATGTTTTACAAATCAAATTTTTGATTGTACAGCTTTAGGACGTCATTTAAAATTTTGTGAACTATTTCTGAGAAATATGAAATAAATATTTTAGAAAAATTCAATTGCTCTATTTTCAAATTTGTCACGACCCAAATTCCCAACCCACGGGATCGTGATGGCGTCTAACACCACACTTGCTAAGCAAGCCAATGTTAGAACTTATTTAATTAATTTATATTAAAGTCTATTTAATTGTAACATGACAATTCAGAAATAAACTAAATTTATTAATTCCAATGCATAAATTCACGAATAAAATAATAAATGAATAAATAGGCCGAATCAAGGACTAAATATATAATTATAAGACTACCCCAGGGTCTGGTGTCATAATTCAAGAACCACTAAGAATACTAAAAATAATGGCTGAAAGAATTATGTATCCGTTTTGAATGAAATAAAACAATGTCTATAAAATTAAGAGAAGACTCCAGGAATTTACGGGCGCCAGCAGATCTACCTCGTGTCTCCGAACGATGATGTCAGCTACTAAAATCTCCTAACTCTGGCCGGTACCTGGATCTGCACAAAAGAGTGCAGAGTGTAGTATCAGTACAACCGACCCCATGTACTGAGTAAGTACCGAGCCTAACCTCGACGAAGTAGTAACGAGGCTACGACGGCGCATTAACAATATAACCTGTGAACAATATACAATAAAGCAAGAAGAAATAATAATAATAAATTAAATGACCAGTAACTTGCAACAGTAAATAAAAACAACTCGGGTAACTCCTTTCAGATCAGCTATAATTAAGTCCTCAAAATTTTCAAGTTTCAATTTAAATCACAGGAAAAATCACGAGTATGAAAACCTTTTAATAAAACTGGAGTTTTCCATATCCTTATTTTTGAAAATGAGTAAAATATAATTATTCTCCCTTATCGCTCCTTGTTGCGGCGGGCAACCCGCTCCCATCTGTCCACCCTTATTGCTCCTCCCTATATATATATCACCCTTATTTCTCCTGTTGCGGCGTGCAACCCGATCCCACCTGTCCACCTTTATCACTCCTTGTTGCGGCGTGCAACCCGCTCCCACCAGACATATCATAATCAGTTTATTTACGAAAACATTCACAATTCATGCCAAGCCTTTCATAACATTTTTGTATCAACAATTGTAAACAGAAGCTGTAAAACTCATAAACTTCATCAATTATCATTTCACAACGAAACCAACCGGAAATTATATATATATCGTAGCATGACATCCAGCTCAATCCTTATGTAACATAACAAAGCCAAGAAAACAGCCAACACTTCCAAAATACTTGAAACAATACTTAACAATAAGCTAACGAATCCAAATCGACATATAAACCTCAATGTTCATGAAGCAATTAAGCCCGAAAGCAAAAAATTGGAAACGGGGAAAGGGATCATGTTAAGCAGATAATTTGGTGGTGCATAGATACTCGTCACCTCACCTATACAACATACACATGTAATTTCACATAGCAATCAAGTTGGGGATTCATATTCCCTCAAGTCAAGGTTAAACTAAGCACTTACCTCAAATTCGCAGGCCACTCACTGCTCAATTGCCGCTTTTCCTTTCGAATTTGCCTCTAACCCGCTCGAATCTAATCATAATTAGTTTAATATCATTAAATATCATTAATTTATGCTAAAGGAACTAACTTTACTGAAAAATCATTATTTTCTTAAGTTTTCTAAAAAAAAAGTTAAAACCCGACCCCGGGCCCGCTTGGTCCAAACTCGGGATTCAGACCAAATTACGTTTACTCATTCACCCCCGAGTCTGAATATGCAATTAATTTCGAAATCCGACCCAAATTCGATGTCGAAATTCGATTTTTATAAAATTCTCTAATTCTACTCAAACCCTCAATTTTTACCATAAAAATTCTTGATTTTAGATTGAAAAGTGATGAAAAATATTGGGTAATTGAAAGAAAATAGTTAATGAACACTTACCTATGATTTTGGAAGAAAAAACCTTGAGAAAATCACCCTAGGTCTTCTACCCTTGTGAAAAATAAGAAGAAAAGGGATGGGGTTCTAATTAAGGTGAACTCACTGCCCGAGCCTCGCACCTACGGTGCTTGGGTCGCACCTGAGATTGCGCACGTGCGAGATAGTTTCCGCTTTTGCGGAAAAAGAGCTGGGCATCTTGCGCCGCACCTGCGACTGCATTACCGCTTCTACGGTCGCGCACCTGCGCAGAAGGGTCCGCACCTGCGGACGTAGGGGAGCCCAGGCTTGGTCGCACCTGTGGGATTCCGCTCGCACCTGCGAGCTCGAACCTGCGGCTCAAGGCTCGCAGGTGCGGGCACACCAGCACATCTATGACACCATATTTTTACAAGTTCAAAACATCCCGAAGCCTAACCGAAACTCACCCGAGCCCTCGGGGCTCTAAACCAAACATGCACGCAAGTCTAAAAACATCATAGGGACTTGCTCATGCGATCAAATCACACAAAAAAACACCTAAAACGACGAATTTAACCTCAAAACTCATGATGTTTCTCAAAAATACTTCAATTTCAAATTTCTCAACCGAACGGCCGAATCACGTCAAATAAATTTTGATTCTCACCAAATTTCACAGATAGTACTTAAATACTATAACAAATCTGTACCGGGATCCGGAACCAAAATACAGGCCCGTTACCAATGGTTTCAAATATTAGTTTCATTTCTTCAATTCATTAAAAATCCAGCAAAATAATTTCATTCAAAAATTAATTTCTAAGGCTAGGGACCTCGGAATCCAATTCCGGGCATACGCCCAAGTCTCATATTTTACTGTAGACCTCCCAGGATCGTCGAAACACGGATCCAGGTCTGTTTACTCAAAATGTTGAACCAAGTCAAATAAAACCAAATTTTAAATTCCAAAAATTATTATTTTTCATATTTTCACATAAAAAGCTTTCCGGTTTCACGCTCGGATTGCGCACACAAATCGATGTAAATAAAATTAGTCCTTTTTAAGGCTAATGAGCCTGGAATAGTGTTTTAATTTATAAGATGACCCTTTGGGTCATCACAATCTCCACATCTAAAACAAACGTTCGTCCTCGAACGGACATAGAAAATTACCTGAATTGGCAAACAAGTGGGGATATCTACTCTGCATGTCCGACCCAGACTTCCAAGTAGCTGCCTCAACAGGCTGACCCCTCCACTGCACTCGAATTGAAGGGTAACTCTTTGACCTCAACTGACGAACCTGCCTGTCTAAAATGGCTACTGGCTCCTCCTCATAAGTCAAATCTTTGTCCAATTGGACAGAGCTGAAATCTAACATGTGGGACGGGTCACCATGATAATTGCGGAGCATAGACACGTGGAACACCGGATGAACTGAGATAACCCTGGAGACAACGCAAGTCTATAAGCTACCTCCCCCACTCTATCAAGAATCTCAAATGGTTTGATATACCTAGGGCTCAACTTGCCCTTCTTCCCAATTCTCATGACACCCTTCAAGGGAGATACCCGAAGTAATAATCTCTCTCCAACCATGAATGTCACATCCCGAACCTTGCGATCGGCGTAACTCTTTTGCCTAGACTGAGCTGCACGAAGTCGATCATGTATAATCTTGACCTTATCTAAGGCCTCCTGAACTAAGTCTGTACCCAATAACCGAGCCTCTCCCGGCTCAAACCACCCAACTGGCGATCTACACCGTCTACCATATAATGACTCATAGGGAGCCATCTGAATGCTCGACTGATAACTATTATTGTAGTCAAACTCCGCTAACGGCAAGAATTGATCCCAAGAACCTCCAAAGTCAATAACACAAGCGCGGAGCATATCTTCTAGAATCTAAATAGTACGCTCGGACTGCCCGTCCGTCCGAGGATGAAATGATGTGCTCAACTCAACTGGGGTACCCAATTCTCGCTGAACTGCCCTCCAAAAGTGCGAGGTAAACTGCGTACCACGATCGGAAATGATAGACACGGACACACTGCGAAGGCGAACAATCTCTCGAACATATATCTCTGCTAACCGCTCTGAAGTATAAGTACTTGCCACTGGAATGAAATGTGCTGATTTAGTCAGCCTATCCATGTTGATACCATTTTTTTCTCAAACTATTTTAAAATTTGCATATATACCTTCAAAATCACTCTTTATAATAACTGGTATTTTTTCGTAATTTTTCATATTTTTATTAAATTCTTTCCCAATTTATTCAGTATTTTTATATTCAATAATTATTCATAAATTGTATTATAAATAATTTCAAAACATTTCCCAATCCAATATATCATTTTTTAATCCTATTAGGATTTGATTATTTCACAGATTAGTCAATTTGGCAATATTTGGCTATAATTACGATAATTTTGTAATTATAGCCTAATTGTAAATTATATACCATTTTAATTCAATAATTAGTCATTTTATATTTTAAATATTATTTAATTACCATAATTTCATCTATTTAGCATTAATTTAATTTTATGTAATTATTAGCTATTTTGATGAATTATTTATCTATTTAATCGAGTATTTAACAATCAACCCCTTCCTATTTAAATTATAGCCCAATTTAATTCAATTTCAACCTATTGAAACCAGCCCAAACCACCCAACTAAATCAGTCCAATAACCAGGCCCAACCCACTAAAGATACCCGGTCCAGACTTGATTTAATCTTGGCCGTTGATCGATTTTGATCAACGGCCCGGATTCAACTTACCTTAATTAACCTAGACTAACCCCCCCGACCCCTCTCGTTTCTCACTGGTCTCTCATCTCTCTACTCTCTCTCTATCTCTCTAAGTCTCTTCTAGAGACTTCCTGTCCCTATGGCTCCGATGAACCTCTTCGCCTTCTCCGACCGTCTCTTTACCGGAGATCATGAAGCCATCATCATCATCCTGCCTCCTATGGTTCCTTCACGCCGGTAATTCTATCCCTAAGGACCTCAAAGGATGAGGACCAGTCTTTTCACACCTATGGTCTGTTCCTGTTTGTGTCAGGCCTCCAAGGCTCGATTATGAGTAAGATCTTTCCATCTTTGGCCCAAACCTATGGGTTTTTAGGCCGGTATCTTCATATTTGGGTTCACCCTTTAAACCCTAATTTTTGAATCTTCCGATTCTTTTAGATCTGTAATAGATCTATGCATACTATGAGGTTTTCCTATGTTTTCTTTAAATAATCTCCCATCTCTTGATTGATTTCCTCATTTTTCATAGCAGGGTTTCAAATTTTTTTTTGCAAAACGATTTCTTTGGATTTTCAACAATTACTTTATGATTTTTAGCATGTTTAAACGTCACTTGAGTCTTTTCTTTTGGTTGAGACATTTTAGTTAAGAAACCGTAATACTTCTGGGTTCGATTTGAAGGTTTGAATCTGTTTGCAATGTCGTTTGCATGAACTTTCTGGATTTTTTACGAATGCCTTATGTGTTCTATGCTTTTTGCCCTGATTTGTTGCTACGCTTTTCTGAATCTTTACTTCTCTTTTAGCTACTTGCTTAGGGTTTCTCTCACTTTTGTTCAACACATGTTATTTATCGACTAATAAGTCTGATTATTCGTTTTGAGCATTTCTCATAAAGCTGTAATATCTTCCTCGAATCTGTGACTCCGTGTATTCTCCTTATATCTCTCTACTGATTTTGAATTATTTCCTTGATTGTGTGATGACTTACTTAGTTAGTATTGACCCCTGTAATTTTTCAATCTCATGCGTAATTCTCTGAACCAATTTTTCGGAATTAAAATTGTACTCCACACTATTTATGTGCACAAACATGTTGTTAATTACTTGACATATGCTTTCCTTATTTGAAATATTATGTATCCAGTCCTTATTACATGCCACATGCTTTTACTATGGTAAAATCAGTCTTGTGATTGATTCCTTTCCTTGTTTAATATGACTTGTATCCATTTGAACCATGACTCGCTAATTAAAGGGAGTCCGGTTCTTTAATTGATTCTGATTGAGGTTCTTCCTAAAACTCTGCTAAATTATTGTTTCCTACCTTATTTCTATGGCATGTTTAAGACTATAAATGCCTCTACTCTCATTAGCATAAAGGACATGCCTTGTTTTATTCTCTCTTGCTCACACACACACAATCTACTATTCTTCTCTCGATTGTTTGTTATTGCTAGTCGGCTGGAAGCCAAGACTAGCTATTCTACTTGCCTCTTATTCTGTATTTGTTGTCTTCAACTGGTATGTTTCCAATTTATATTTAAAGTCTCTGGTTATTACGATGCATCCTGCTTCTGGTTTCCTTTTGCTTATGGTTATGTTGTCCTAATTGCAACTAGTTTCACATATTATGTTGTTTGGTTCTGGGTATCTCCTCCCTTATAGCCTCAGCATGCAATCCCTAGGATACCATAATTGCCTTGTATGTTACTTAACATGTGTTTCTTAAACCTATGTGTAATTATGTCCTACCCCTTCCCAGCATTCCCTCTAATCTGATTCTGTGATTGGTTTTCAACCATGATTGATCCCATACTCTAAGTATCCCTGACTGTATGACCATGTCTAACTAGTATTCCTAAGTTTGTGTCCCACTACGTGTAACTAATTGCTAGGCTTCTGCCTAGTTTGTGTTCATCATGTTATGTGCTCTATGTATCCCAATCCCCATTTCCCTGTGTGAGGATTTGTGTGTTGAACCTATTTTGATTCTGTGAGTGTTATTAAATTTTTTTGGCTCCATGTTTGAGCTGCTTTACTCTTCTCAAATCTATTTTACTGAATAACTCCCTCTTATTTTCAAAACCATTTCAAACAAGCCCCCTTCTAACATTGTTTTCTACTAAAAATCTATCTCCTGCACTTCACTTGATTCTTAGACCTTTAAGTTCTGCCCCCTCAGTGTGAGCACTGCTTTGGGACCTTGAGCTCCCTCTGAACTCTGACGCACTGAGGCTGGTACTTCCACACTGCACATGCTCTATCTTGGCTATGAAATATGGATGTGAGCACTGCCCGTGATCCCTTGAGGTCCTTAGGGAACTTTGACACACCCGAACTGTGAAAAGGCTATGAATACCATATGGCATAAGGTTTGGAGGATTTGGGCCTGAGTGAAGGCTGCCTATAGAATAACTTCTTACCTTTTTCTATTTGGTTATGTATTTCATAATTCCTGGCTTGTAATAACTTGTAAACAACTCATGGGGCTGGATAGTGAAACGTGAGGGGTGACTATGCATGCCTAGCTATTACAAGGGTAGAAACCATGCTTAGGTTTTTATTCCCTGTCTGTGCAATAGAGATCCTGTGTAGGTTCATGTGTCCATGCATTAGATATCATGCTACTTAGGCTCATATTTACTGTTTTTCCTTTCGGCATGTCATCATTCATTGTCCTCACTTAGAGATCCTGCCTATAGGACAAATAATTAAGTAAACTGCTATTACGTGATTCTGTCCATGTAAACATGTTCTGAAACTTCATTAGAAGTCCTGTCCTAGGATAAATAATGTTGACTGCAATCATGTCTCACCACGCCTGCGCACTTAGAGATCTTGTTTCTAGGTAAACAACACTAAAATAAACTGCCACTCTGGCATATTCTTAAATCGTGCTTAATGCTGTAATTATTGTGCATTTAGAAATCCTGCTTAGGATTCTGTATTCTGCATCCCTACCTGTGCATTAGATACCATGTCTTCGGATTTAATTCATACTCGCTTAACAACACCTAGTCTAACTACTGTTGTATGTTATTTTACACCTAGGCAAGCCTTAGGAAATCAGTTAAAGAAACTAAACCAGAACTATCCTTTGTGATTAATGTTCAACTGTCAGCATGCTTAAAACCAGTAGGCAAGCCTGATTAAGACTTCCTCTATAAGTTATGCAATAAACCTGTCTTTGTTATTATCACTTAGACACCATGCGTAGGATCTGAATCTGGACCTTAATTGGGTATGAGACATGTTGTTTATGTGCACTGTTTGTGGAGGTCTTTGAACCCTTTCCTGTTTATGTGCTACCCCTTATCTGCAGTCATACTTGTTTATTATACGTTGCCTTATCATTTTCACCTTTAAAACCTGAGGGTCTGCCAAGCATCTCCTTTAGGATAGGAGTCCTAATTTCCTCCGGGACTGATAGGAAGGGACGGGTAACAGCATGCAATAGAGGTCGAGACCAACACTTGATTTAGTCACTTTTATAGGGTGTTAAAGGGTAGAATATAGATATGATGACCAGTGCACTAATACCACGTGTAGCCCCTCTTCGAGGAGTTATTACCTGGTATTGCATTGATGTGATCCATATTATTATAAATCTAGGATACCTTTTATATGCTTAGATGGTAATCCTTTCAAAATCTAATCCTCTTTACTATTTTCAAACATCTGCATGCTTAAGACTTAAATCCCTTCTTATTTGAGCCTTTATTTGTTTGTTTGCTAAGCCGTACAAATTTACAGAAACCATTTGGCTGGGAACCACACTTGTGGATCCTGAGGGGTGCCTAACACCTTCCCCTAAGGATAATTTCAAGCCCTTACCCAATCTCTGGTTAGTAATGTAGTTGTAATTGAACCCCTTAGGTGCCCTAACGCACCGTTAAAATCGTTAGGTGACGACTCTTCAAAATATGCAAACCCCTTTCCCAAAAGGAACGAGTTGTCTCAACCAATGTCATAAACCCCTTTCAGCCGGCCCCGAAATGAGCGTTTGGGGGAAAAGGGGGGCGCGACAGCATGGCGACTCTGCTGGGGATATCCAGTCTTTTACCATTTCAAATTGTTTCGTGAATTTGTGCCTTTATTTTTGTTTAAATACTTGCACCCTTTCCTCTTCCCTTTACAAGCAATTAATTGTTTACTTCAGGTATTTACTTTTCCTCAAAGACGAAACTGACATGTCTCTTTGTTTTCTTTTGTAACTGCTTTAAATCATTACTGTTGTTTCTACCGCTTTCTTTAACGTGCAAAGACGTGACAACTTGTTTTAATACTTATTATTGCATAACCATGCTCAACATTCATACTCCACTCGTACCAAAAAAATACTATAACAACGCTTGATGAGTGGTTGTGCTCTTCCTATATTATTACCCACTAAATTCGGATAGGCTTATTTACGGTAAAACTAGTCGATCAGCGGTGCAGTCGACGGTTCTGTTCCTTTCCCCCTTGAGTTGTCCGCTCATACCATGACTAGTTTGCTATCACCTATCTGGGACACATCCATCGCCGAGTGTTCGTGTTTATGGTTTGATTTTTGGGTTTGATCGTTTTCCCGATGAAGAAAGAAAGGATCCATACCATGCTAGCCATGGTAACTAAGACCATAATGGAAGGGGTAGATGGTCAAGACTTCAGCATTGTGCCCATGATCATTGCAGACATATATCGGGCCTTGGAAAGGTGTCAACAAGGAGCAAAGCATTTCGAAGGTTGCAATTTATTACTTCAACTCTGGCTCATGGAACATCTCCAAAGAGGCGAATACCGACATGTCATTTACCACAGAATGTGGGATGACCACATCGCTTTCCATCACCCAAAGCGAATGAATTATATCCCCGACGTGTTCGCTCAGCCTGAAAATGTCGAGGGATGGGTTGAGCTTTTTGATAACTTGACTGAAGAGCAGGTTCAATGGATGTTTGAATGGTTTCCAACGGATGAGTTCATCATTCGATCCCTTACGTCCCTCTTCGAGTTATGAGGCAAGCAGGTAGGAAGCAAGTCATACCTAGGGTCGAGAAGATGAGTCTTCGAGCCGACTTTCAAAATAATGACAGTCCTCACAAGTGCCAAGCTCAGTACCTGTGGCACTGCAAGATTATACTTGAGAAAGACACCATTGATCCAGACAGATATCATGTTGGTTGTACCCCTTTCTATCTTGGTTGGTTAGAAAAGGATTTGGGTGGCCAGAGCAAGCCGAGGTACGTCCAAGGTCACAGGGTTATAGATGAAAGGGCCGAGGAACAAGTCAAATACAACCAACTACGCAAAAGGATCCGGGAATGTGAGGATGATCACCACAAGATACATGAGTCCAACAATAAATTGATCGAGGAATGCAAGGACATGGCTATCAGCGCCAACAAGAGGCTGGGGTACTTGGAACGAGGTATAGTCGAGCTGGAAGAGAAGTTCATCGAAAGAGTCGAGAATTGGCAAAAGGCTGAGGGAGCTGAGGGAGGATATCTAGCCGGAACCTACCTATTTATGGAACTTCGCGAGCTAGGAAAACTGTACGAGAAAAGCAAGAATGCCGAGTCTGGGGAAGGTTCTTCTAGGACCAAGTAGATAAGAGTGTCTTTATTTTTCTCTATCAATGTAATAAGGCCAATGGCCATTAGTGACTTTTATTTTCCGTCTATCGTTTTGGTATTTGTCTATTTTTCTTATCAATAAAATGAGGCATTTAGCATTTTAAGTTCTCCAAATCAATTTGTCGCTAGGCCTACCTCGGGCACAAAGAGATTCCCAACTTAGGACGCGTTTTGCATTTCCGCATTACGTGTTTAAATACCGCAATATTCTTTTTCATAATCCTCACTGACTTGGTTACCTTTTGTTTTTATTTTTTCTTACTCCCCTCCCCAAAGGTTAGTTCGTGCATTCTGGCATCATCAGCCTATCGCACAAGATCCAAGGGCCATCCACCTACTCCTCATCCTAGTCCTCCTAAGGGCAAATGCAAAGGCAAAAGTAAGATGGAAGAGTCCAACGACACCAGAAAGGAGAATATGATTGAACGGGTAGAGGTCACTGATGGCCGAGGTATTCAGGTCATGCATGAGAACATGTCACCACTTGAACAGAAATTGCTGAAGTTTCAGGAAGAACTCGATCAAGTCCGGAATCTGGCCAACCTGTCATTTTCCCTCAACGTATCCGACGTCAACCTTTCAAATGCTCAAAACCTTGCACCTCCACAAAATATCCCAAGACAGAAAAATCATCCCGCACCTCACCATCACGCCACTCCCCTAAAGAACCAAACTCTCCCGACGCAGTGCAATGCTTGCCACACCTCAAATAACACTCCACTACTCATCCTAGAACCTCAAAACCCCACAAAGGACCATTTCCACACCTATAACAATCTCATCTATGTGGAAACCGTGACCCACTCCACTCCGCCTATCTCACAGGCATCCGAGTCTGATGGAAAGGACTTGCTTATCAAGAACCTGGCCGAGGAGCTTAAGAAACTGACCAAGCGAGTCCAGGGTGTTGAAGGAACCAAGGGAATTGAAGGGTTGAATTATGAAGACCTTTGTATACAACCTGATGTCGAACTGCCCGAGGGGTACAAACCTCCAAAGTTCGAAATGTTTGATGGTATTGGTGATCCGAGAGTCCATATGAGGACCTATTGCGACAAGTTGGTTGGCGTTGGGAAGGATGAAAGAATCCGCATGAAGCTGTTCATGAGGAGTTTGAAGGAGACACACTGTCCTGGTACATTAGCCAAGACCCCAAGAAATGGTCAAACTGGGTAAGCATGGCGTCTAACTTTATGGACAGGTTTGATTAACACAGAGTACGCACCAGATGTGTTCTACATTCAAAATTTGAAGAAGAAACCCACAGAAACCTTTCGCGAGTATGCTACTCGTTGGAGGTCCGAAGCCGCTAAAGTCATACCTGCTCTAGAGGAAGAGCAGATGAACAAGTTCTATGTCCGGGCTCAGGACCCGCAGTATTATGAACGGTTAATGATGGTTGAAGGCCACAAGTTCTCCGACATCATCAAATTGGGTGAGCGGATTGAAGAAGGTATTAAAAGTGGTATGGTTACAAATTTTGAAGCCTTGCAAGCCACTAACAAGGCTTTACAGTCCAGTGGTGTGTCTAAGAAGAGAGACGTGGGAGCCGTAATGATTGCACAAAGAGCCAAGTCCCCACTCAAATACCAAACTTACCCAACACCTCCACTCACATACCAGCCCTCACCAAACTACCAAGCACCCTCACCAAACTACCAAGCTCCCCCACCTTCCTACCAAGCTCCACCTCCCACCTTCCAATCTCCACCACCCACATATCAACCTGTTTCGCCCAGATACTCACAACCCGCTCCTGTCTACCACACTTATAATTCCCAGACATCCTGTTACCAATCACCCCCTGCACGCCAAAACTTCCTTAGACCTCGTCCCAATTTTGATTGCCGCCCTCCAAAGCAATACACCGCCATAGCCGAGCCCATTGACCAGCTGTATGAGAAGCTCAAAGCTGCTAGTTACGTCACACCTATCCCTGCACCCTTCTCAGTGGGTTAACCCAAACAAATCTTGTGCATACCATTCCGTCATGAAAGGACACACCATCGAAGAATGCCACTCTCTGAAGGACAAAATACAGGCTCTCATTGACAACAAGATTATTGCGAAAAAAGACCCCGCTCCAAACGTCCCCGACAATCCTTTGACAGACCATAAGGGTGGAGGTATCCATATGATTGAAATATAAGATGATTGGAATCCTGATGGATCAATCGGGTTGATCGTAGAAGGCGATGACCCAAAGAAACCTGCAGTCACTCTCAAACCGATCATAGTCCAGATTCAACCATCTGAGGATGCTGAGGTGAATATGCCTATACCACTTGAGTTTGAAGCAGCGCCATCTGCAAAGTCATCAGTGCCAATTGAAGTTGAGTTTGTATCTCCGGCAAATGCACCAGCACCATTCGAGGTCGCAGTCTTGCCACCCCGAACACACATTCCGTTTGAGGTAAGGATGGATGCACCAATTCTGGTGGCAATGTCAACCACGCCACCCTTCTATTCAAATGCTATCCCTTGGGACTATACAGCCGAGGCGAGAAGGAAAGTCAAGGTCAGGTTTGAGGAGGCTGTCACAACACATAGTATGACGAGAACTGGTAGGGTCTACACCCCTGAGCATCTGGCTGAATCAAGTAAGCAGGCTGCCAACCGGCCTCCCCTTATCGAAACAGGTCTCGATGACATTTGGAGAAAGGTACAGGCTAAGGAGTATTCAGTCATCGACCAGCTGAACAAGACACCGGCACAGATATCCATCCCCTCTTTGCTACAGAATTCTGAAACACACAGAAATGCTTTGTTGAAAGTGTTAAGGGAAGCATATGTGCCAAACAACATCACTAGCGGGGAAATGGCCAATATGGTAGGCCAGGTACTGGAAAGTCACAAAATCACTTTTCATGAGGATGAGCTACCACCTGAAGGATTGGGGCACAACAAAGAGCTACACATCACCGTGCAATGCGAAGATTATTTCATCACAAGGATCTTGATCAATGGAGGTTCCAGTCTTAACATTTGTCCGTTGATAACACTCAAGAAATTGGGTAATGGGCTACATGAGATAAGGGATGGAGCGATCAATGTGAAATCCTTTGACGGTTCTCAGAGTTCCACCATGGGAGAGATCAGTCTATGTCTGCAGATGGGACCGACTTGGTTCGAAGTGGATTTCCAGGTGATAGATGTGCCAGTATCCTACAACCTGTTGTTGGGATGACCCTGGATTCATGCTGTTGGGGCCGTAGCGTCAACGCTACATCAGGCGGTAAAATTCGAGTGGAACCACCAAGAGGTGATTATTCATGGTGACGGTAGAAACCCCATTTATAGTCGTCAAACTATTCCGGTGATTAACGGAAAAAGGAAGATAGGCGGAGGAACTTACCACCACATTGAGCGGGTCAATGCTATCGACAAGGACAAGTGGTGGGATAGAAAGATTGAGAGCATCCTAAACTGGAGAGGATATGAGCCAGGCAAAGGGCTCGGTAAGAACCTCCAAGGGATCACGAAGCCCATAAAGCTCAAGAAACATGGTACTACTTTCGGTCTGGGGTATGAGTACACTTGGCAGGAATTCAACGACTGGTCTCCACCTTGGCGCGGTCCCTATTACCCTTTGGAGCAGCCGATACCTCATCTTGAGCAGACTTTCAAGCAGGCCGACATTATTTACGGATCAGACGAAGAAGAAGCACTTGCAGCGATGAGTAGTTTGTTCCTAGATGACGAGGATATGGATTGTTGTGTTGTTCTCGAGAAGGAGGGGGGAAGGCCCTTCCATACAGACTGTAAGCAAGGGGACATATCTCAAGAACTGGTCTATCAAGACGACCAAAGCCCGACGAGCCTCGGGGTAGCAAGGCTAAAACAAGCATTATTTACTGTTTTATTCACTAAATGATTTTCCTTTTCCTGCATTTTTCAATTTCTGCAATAAGATCTTCAATGTTCAAAACAGTTATTCAATTCATCAAAGCATCTTCCAAATTTATCTTACGAATCCGATATTTATTGCTATTGTTTTCTCTCATTACTTTATATATACAACATTACTATTACTTGTCTTGATGAACCGATGACTGTGACATACAATGAGACAACGCAGCAAACAGACATTGATTAAGACGAAGACGACATACCTGACGAGATTGTCAAAGAAGTTGAGAACTTTGAGAACAGACCTAAGTCCAACCTGGACGAGACTGAATTTATCAACCTAGGAGATTCAGAAAACGTCAAGGAGACTCGCATCAGCATTCATTTGTCACCATCAGAAAAGAAAGAATACACAAAATTTCTAAAAGAGTATGAGGATGTATTTGCATGGTCGTATGATGACATGACTGGTCTAAGTACGTCCATTGTGGTTCACAAACTACCAACCAATTCAACGTGTCCATCGGTGAAACAAAAGCTCAGAAACTTCAAACCCGAGATGAGTTTGAAAATCAAAGAAGAAGTTACCAAGCAGATCAACGCCAAAGTTCTCCAGGTAGTGGAGTACCCGACATGGTTAGCCAACATTGTACCTGTGCCGAAGAAGGACGGGAAGGTGAAAATCTGCATCGACTACCGGGATCTCAACTGGGCCAGTCCGAAAGACGACTTTCTCTTACCAAATATACACATTCTGATCGACAACTGCAGCAAGCATGAATTGCAGTCCTTCGTGGATTGCTTCGCTGGTTATCACCAGATTTGGATGGATTTGGAGGATGCTGAGAAAACAGTGTTCATCACGCCATGGGGAGTGTGTTGTTACAAGATGATGCCATTCGGCCTAAAGAATGTATGGTCCACCTACATAGGGCCATGACCACCATATTCCACGACATGATTCACAAGGAGATCGAGGTGTACGTGGATGATGTCATTATCAAATCAAAGAAAGCTGCTGATTACATGGATAATTTGGGGGAAGTTCTTCAATAGATTGCGAAAATACAATCTGAAACTAAATCCCGCGAAGTGTGCATTTGGGGTTCCTGTTGGGAAGTTGCTGGGGTTTATTGTAAGCCGCCGGGGAATAAAATTGGATCCGTCAAAAGTCAAAGCCATTCAATAACTACCACCGCCAAGGAACAAGAAAGATGTGATGAGTTTCTTGGGGAGGCTTAATTACATCATCCGGTTTATAGCACAATCTACATTCATCTGTGAGCCAATCTTTAATATGCTGAAGAAGGACGTTGCGACCAAGTGGACCGACGATTGTCAAAAGGCTTTTGACAGAATCAAGGAATATTTATCAACACCGCCAGTCCTAGTACCACCCGAGCCAGGAAGACCTCTGTTACTCTATCTTGCCGTGTTAGATGGAGATTTCGGCTGCGTTCTGGGGCAGCACGATGAAACAGGAAGTAAGGAACAAGCTATTTATTACCTCAACAAGAAGTTCACCCCATATGAGGCCCGGTATTCTCTATTAGAGCGTACCTGTTGTGCTCTAACTTGGGTCGCCCAAAAGCTGAGGCATTACTTCTGTGCCTACACAACATATCTCATATCAAGGATGGATCCATTAAAGTACATCTTTCAGAAGCCCATGCCCACTGGCAAGCTAGCCAAGTGGCAAATCCTGCTGAGCGAATTCGACATTGTTTACATGACTCAGAAGGCAGTTAAAGGACAAGCTCTGGCAGACCATCTTGCTGAGAATCCCGTAGGCGGAGAATACGAACCCCTGAAAACATAAAAGAGGTATCATTCATAGGAGGAAATATTGCAGAACCCTATGATGGCTGGAGGATGTTCTTTGATGCAGCAGCAAACTTCAAGGGAGTAGGAATTGGATCAGTCCTAGTATCAGAGACCGGTCAGAATTATCCAATATCTTCCAAACTCAGGTTCCCTTGCACCAACAATATGGCCGAATATGAAGCCTGTATCTTAGGACTCAATATGGCCATTGCCATGAACGTCCAGGAGCTGTTAGTGATCAGTGATTCGGACTTATTGGTACATCAGGTACAAGGAGAATGGGAAACAAAGAATTCCAAGATACTGCCATATCTGCACCACATACAGGAATTAAGAAAGAGGTTCACAAAGATAAAGTTCCGGCACGTCCCCAGAATCCAGAATGAGTTCGCCGATGCATTGGCTACTTTGTCCTCAGTGATCCAGCATTCGGACAAGAATTTCATTGACCCTATTCCTATAAAGATCCATAATCAGCCAGCTTACTGTGCCCATGTTGAAGAAGAAGCAGGCGGAAATCCTTGGTTTCATGACATCAAGGAGTACTTGGCAAAATGAGAATACCCCGAGCTTGCAAATTCCACCCAGAAACGCACACTTCGGAGATTGTCCAACAGTTTCTTTCATAGCGGAGGAATCCTATATAGGAGGACTCCCGATTTGGGGTTATTAAGGTGTGTTGACGCAAAAGAAGCATCAAAATTGCTGGAAGAAATTCATGCTGGGACTTGCGGCCCACATATGAACGGTTTTGTTCTAGCAAAGAAGTGACTCCGAGCTGGTTACTTTTGGATGACTATGGAAACAGACTGCATCCAGTATGTTCAGAAATGCCATCGCTGCCAGATACATGGGGATATGATAAAGGTGCCTCCAAGTGAGCTCAATGCAACCAGCTTACCGTGGTCGTTCGCCGCCTGGGGTATGGACATTATTGGACCAATCGAGCCTGCCGCCTCTAATGGCCACAGGTTTATTCTGGTCGCCATTGACTACTTCACTAAATGGGTCAAAGCAGCCTCCTACAAACCAATTACTAAGAAAGTCGTGGCCGACTTTGTCCGCGACCGCATTGTTTGTCGGTTCGGAGTTCTAGAGTCAATCATCACCGACAATGGTTCTAATATCAACAGTGACTTGATGAAAGATATATGTGAAACTTTCAAGATCAAACACAAGAATTGCACAGCATACAGACCTCAGATGAATGGAGCCGTAGAGGCCGCTAACAAAAACATCAAAAAGATACTAAGGAATATGATAGAAAAGCACAAGCAATGGCATGAAAAGTTATCATTCGCCTTATTGGGATACCGCACCACTGTCCGCACATCAACATGGGCAACTCCCTATATGCTAGTTTATGGTACAGAGGCTGTTATTCCTGCCGAAGTGGAGATTCCATCTCTAAGGATTATACAAGAAGCTGATCTCAACGATGCATAGTGGGTAAGGAACCATTATGAGCAACTAGCCATCATAGACGGGAAGAGAATGAATGCAGTATGTCATGGTCAACTATATCAGAACAGAATGGCCAGGTCCTTCAACAAGAAAGTCAAGCCGAGTCGATTCACACCAGGGTAGCTAGTGTTGAATAAAATCTTTCCGCATCAAGATGAAGCCAAGGGGAAGTTCTCTCCCAACTGGCAAGGTCCGTACATGGTTCATAGAGTGCTGACAGGAGGAGAACTCATACTTGCAGAAATGGACAGAGGAGTTTGGCCAAAACCGACCAATTCAGATGCAGTTAAGTGCTATTATGTGTAACTCTATGTGTTTTGTCAATAATGTAAATTGAACTATGCCTGACCTGATTCCCGTTTAAGAGGGGATACGTAGGCAACCCTATGGGTTCGGTCACAATTCAATCAAAATCTATTTTTTTCCCACAATTGGAAACTGGAGCAGAATTTTGAGGAGGACCCTCAAAATTCTGAAGCGAGCAGCAGTCAGAGGCGTCCACCCAGCAAACTGGGGCAGAATTTTGAGGAGGACCCTCAAAATTCCGCAGCAGAAGAGGTTGCAATGTCTCGAACTGTGTCATGTCTTCGGTTCATCTAAAACTATTTTAGATTATATATTATACTTTTACAAAATCATGCATATTTATTTTTTCTGAAACAGCTTGTTTAGCGAATGCTACCCCAATGATACAGACAATATCATCATGATCAAGCAAACGAGCCAACCAGAGACAGCTGGAATGCGAACTAACCTTCCCCCTTTACAAAACTCACGATCTTTCTTTGGATGCAAGCATACAAATTGCAAAAGCCCCAAAACATATTATCCGCTCAAAGGACAGACATTGTTTCTCAAACCCGTCGTACATGCCAACATTTATTATCAGCACAAACGATGCTTCATTATCACAATTCTCTACCGCAATTTAACACCAGCTAAGAATTTTTGTTGTCCTTCCGTTAATCTTGCATAAGGCTACCATTCTGCTTTCCGAGGTTAAACGCTACCTCCATCTGCATTCGCATCTTGCATAAGGCTACCATTCTGCCTTCCGAGGTTAAACGCTACCTCCATCTACATTCGCATCTTGCATAAGGCTACCATTCTTCCTTTTGAGGTTAAACGCTACCTCCATATGCATTCGCATCTTGAATAAGGCTACCATTCTGCCTTACAAGGTTAACCGCTACCTCCATCTGCATTCGCATCTTGCATAAGGCTACCTTTCTGCCTTCCCAGGTTAAACGCTACCTCCATCTGCATTCGCATCTTGCATAAGGCTACCTTTCTGCCTTCCCAGGTTAAACGCTACCTCCATCTGCATTCGCATATTGCATAAGGCTACATTTATGCCTTTCGAGGTTAAACGCTACCTCCATCTGCATTCGCATATTGCATAAGGCTACATTTATGCCTTTCGAGGTTAAACGCTACCTCCATCTGCATTCGCATATTGCATAAGGCTACCATTCTGCCTTCCGAGGTTAAACGTTGCCTCCCATTTACTTCTCAAAAGCAACCAATGCCTCTAGCATTATTTACTGCACTTTCTTTTTGGGCTAAGTTCTGCCCCTTAATTCGCAAGACTAAGCTCTATTTTGTCAGCATCATACTATTGCATCGTCATGGGCTGAAATATTGCCAACTTATCCAAAGGCGTCATCGTTCGGAGGCACCATCTTCATGGCCCGAGAACACCATGTCATGGCCTGAGGATCTCTTTTATCAGTTTGCATATCATTATTCAAAGGCAGCATGGTTCAGAGGCACCATCTTCATGGCCCGAGAACATAATTTCATGGCTTGTGAATCCTGCATCAAGCAATCCATGGCCCAGGACGTCATGGTCTGAGGACGTCATCCTTAATCGTCCAAAGCCATCATTCATGGTCCGGCGGGAATTTGCATCATGTTTAAATTACGCACTATATATGCTTGTATTGTTATTTGCAGGTGATTCGGAAAACAACAATCGTCCCGGCAGGCACGGTCCCGCTCCAGTTCTCCTAACTACCCTGTAAGCCGCTTGTTCACCGAACCTTGAACTTTGCGTCCATCCTTATAAAACTTCAATGGTATACTTCGTCGGTGGCTCCTGAACTACATACGACCCGATTCCTGTAAAACCAGGGATATGTAGGCAACTCAGAAAATAGGGTGCGACTGGAATCTCTCCAAACCATTTCACTCGGTCAAAATTGGCCATCATGTCTTTACCCGACAACTCTTCCATCCTTCCCGGGTAAAGAGGGGCACCTGTTGATACCCAATTTTTTCAAACTATTTTAAAATTTACATATATACCTTCAAAATAACTCTTTATATACACTGGTATTTTTTCGTAATTTTTCATATTTTTATTAAATTCTTTCCCAATTTATTCAGTATTTTTATATTCAATAATTATTCATAAATTATATTATAAATAATTTCAAAACATTTCCCAGCTCAATATATCATTTTTTTTAATCCTATTAGGATTTGATTATTTCACAGATTAGCTAATTTGGCATTATTTGGCTATAATTACGATAATTTTGCAATTATAGCCTAATTGTACATTTTATGCCAGTTTAATTCAATAGTTAGTCATTTTATATTTTAAATATTATTTAATTGCCTTAATTTCATATATTTAGCATTAATTTAATTTTATGTAATTATTAGCTATTTTGATTAATTATTTATCTATTTAATCGGGTATTTAATAATTAACCCCTTCCTATTTAAATTATAGCCAAATTTAATTCAATTTCAGCCTATTGAAACCAGCCCAAACCACCCAAATAAATCCGTCCAATACCCAGGTCAAACCCACTAAAGATACCCGGTCCAGACTTGATTTAATCTTGGTTGTTGATCGATTTTGATCAACGGCCCGGATTCAACTTACCTTAATTAACCTAGACTAACCCCCTCGACCCCTCTCATTTCTCACTGGTCTATCATCTCTCTACTCTCTCTCTCTCTATATCTCTAAATCTCTTCTAGAGACTTCCTGTCCCTATGGCTCCGATGAACCTCTTCGTCTTCTCCGGTCGTCTCTTTGCCGGAGACCATGAAGCGCCTCATCATCCTCCTGCCTCCTATGGTTCCTTCACGCCGGTAATGCTATACCTAAGGCCCTCAAAGGACGAGGACCAGTCTTCTCACACCAATGGTCTGTTCCTGCTTGCTTAAGGCCTCCACGGCTCGATTATGAGTAAGATATTTCCATCTTTGGCCCAAACCTATGGGTTTCTAGACCGGTATCTTCATATCTGGGTTCACCCTTTAAACCCTAATTTCTGAATTTTCCGATTCTTTTAGATCTGTAATAGATCTATGCATACTATGAGGTTTTCCTATGTTTTCTTTAAAGAATCTCCCATCTCTTGAACAATTTCCTCATTTTTCATAATAGGGTTTCAGAACCTTTTTTGCAAAACGATTTCTTTGGATTTTCAACAATTACTTTATGATTTTTAGCATGTTTAAACGTCACTTGAGTCTTTTCTTTTGGTTGAGCCATTTTAGTTAAGAAACCCTAATAATTCTGGGTTCGATTTGAAGGTTTGAATCTGTTTGCAATGTTGTTTGCATGAACTTTCTAGATTTTTTACGAATGCCTTATGTGTTCTATGCTTCTTGCCCTGATTTGTTGCTAAGATTTTCTGAATCTTTACTGCTCTTTTAGGTACTTGCTTAGGGTTTCTCTCACTTTTGTTCAACACGTGATATTTATCGACTAGTAAGTCTGATTATTCGCTCTGAGCATTTCTCATAAAGCTGTAATATCTTCCTCGAATCTGTGACTCCGTGTATTCTCCTTATATCTCTCTACTGATTTTGAATTATTTCCTTCATTGTGTGATGACTTCCTTAGTTAGTATTGACCCCTGTAATTTTTCAATCTCATGCGTAATTCTCTGAACCAATTTTTCGGAATTAAAATTGTACTCCGCCCTATTTATGTGCACAAACGTTCTGTTAATTACTTGACATATGCTTTCCTTATTTGAAGTACTATGTATCCAGTCCTTATTACATGCCACATGCTTTTACTGTGGTAAAATCAGTCTTGTGATTGATTCCTTTCCTTGTTTAATATGACTTGTATACATTTGAACCATGACTCCCTAATTAAAAGGAGTCTGATTCTTAAATTGATTCTGGTTGAGGTTCTTCCTAAAACTCTGCTAAATTATTATTTCCTACCTTATTTCCTTGGCTTGTTTAAGACTATAAATGCCTCTACTCTCATTAGCATAAAGGACAGACCTTGTTCTATTCTCTCTTGCTCACACACACACACAATCTACTATTCTTCTCTCGATTGTTTGCTATTGCTAGTCGGCTGGAAGCCAAGACTAGCTATTCTACTTGACTCTTATTCTGCATTTGTTGTCTTCAACTGGTATGTTTCCAATTTATATTTAAAGTCTCCAAAACAACATATTTCTTTGGTTATTACGATGCATCTTGCTTCTGGTTTCCTTTTACTTATGGTTATGTTGTCCTACTTGAAACTAGTTTCACATAGTATGTTGCTTGGTTCTGGGTATCTCCTCCCTTGTAGCCTCAGCATGCAATCCCTAGGATACTATAATTGCCTTGTATGTTACTTAACATGTGTTTCTTAAACCTATGTGTAATTATGTCCTACCCCCTCCCAGCACTCCCTCTAATCTGATTCTGTGATTGGTTTTCAACCATGATTGATCCCATACTCTAAGTATCCCTGACTGTATGACCATGTCTAACTAGTATTCCTAAGTTTGTGTCCCACTACCTATAACCAATTGCAAGGCTTCTGCCTAGTTTGTGTTCATCATGTTATGTGCTCTATGTATCCCAATCCCCATTGCCCTGTGTGAAGATTTGTGTGCTGAACCTATTTTGATTCTGTGAGTGTTACTGAATCTGTTTGGCTCCATGTTTGAGATGCTTTACTCTTCTCAAATCTGTTTTACTGAATAACTCCCTCTTATTTTCAAAACCATTTCAAACAAGCCCCATTTTAACATTTTAACATTCTACTAAAAATCTATCTTCTGCACTTCACTTGATTCTTAGACCTTTAAGTTCTGCCCCCTCAGTGTGAGCACTGCTTTGGGACCTTGATCTCCCTCTAAACTCTGACGCACTGAGGCTGGTACTTCCACACTGCACATGCTCTATCTTGGCTATGAAATCTGGGTGTGAGCACTGCCCGTGATCCCTTGAGGTCCTTAGGTAACTTTGACACACCCGGACAGTGAAAAGGCTATGAATACCATATGGCATAAGGTTTGGAGGATTTGGGCCTGAGTGAAGGCTCCCTATAGAATAACTTCTTACCTTCTTCTATTTGATTATGTAATTCATAATTCCTGGCTTGTAATAACTTGTAAACAACTCATGGGGCTGGATAGTGTAACGGGAGGGGTGACTATGCATGCCTAGCTATTACAAGGGAAGAAATAATGCTCATGTTTTTATTCCCTATTTGTGCAACAGAGATCCTGTGTAGGTTCATGTGTCCATGCATTAGATATCATGCTACTTAGGCTCATATATACTGTTTTTCCTTTCAGCATGTCATCATTCATTGCCCTCACTTAGAGATCCTGCCTATAGGACAAATAATTAAGTAAACTGCTATTACGTGATTTTGTCCATGTAAACATGTTCTGAAACTTCATTAGAATTCATGTCCTAGGATAAATAATGCTAACTGCAATCATGTCTCACCACGCCTGCACACTTAGAGATCTTGTTTCTAGGTAAACAACACTAAAATAAACTGCCACTCTGGCATATTCTTAAATCGTGCTTAATGTTGTAATTATTGTGCATTTAGAAATCCTGCTTAGGATTCTGTATTCTGCATCCCTACTTGTGCATTAGATATCATGTCTTAGGATTTCATTCATACTCGCTTAACAACACCTAGTCTAACTACTGCGACATGTTATTTTACACCTAGGAAAGCCTTAGGAAATCAGTTAAAGAAACAAAACCAGAACTATCCTTTGTGATTAATGTTCAACTATCAGCATGCTTAAAACTCGTAGGCAAGCCTGATTAAGACTTCCTCTATAAGTTATGCAATAAATTTGTCTTTGTTATTATCACTTAGACACCATGCATAGGATCTAAATTTGGACCTTAATTGTGTATGAGACATGCTGTTTATGTGCACTATTTGTGGAGGTCATTGAGCCCTTTCCTATTTATGTGCTACCCCTTATCTGCAGTCTTACTTGTTTATTATACGTCGTCTTAGCATTTTCATCTTTAAAACCTGAGGGTCTGCCTAGCACCTCATTTAGGATAGGAGTCCTAATTTCCTCCGGGACTGATAGGAAGGGACGGGTAACAACATGCAATAGAGGTCGAGACCAACACTCGATTTAATCACTTTCATGGGGTGGGAAAGGGTAGAATATGGATATGATGACCGGTGCACTAATGCCACGTGTAGCCCCTCTTCGAGGAGTGATTACCGAGTATTGCATTGATGTGATCCATATTATTATAAACCTAGGATACCTTTTATATGCTTAGATTGTAATCCTTTCAAAATCTAATCATCTTTACTATTTTCAAACATCTGCATGCTTAAAACTTAAATCCCCTCTTATTTGAGCCTTTATTTGTTTGTTTGCTAAGCAGAACAAATTCAGAGAAACCATTTGGCCGGTAACCACACTTGTGGATCCTGAGGGGTAACACCTTCCCCTTAGGATAATTTCAAGCCCTTACCCAATCTCTGCTTAGTAACATAGTTTTAATTGAACCCCTTAGGTGCCCTAATGCACCGTTAAAATTGTTAGGTGGCGACTCTTCAAAATATGCAAACCCCTTTCCCAAAAGGAACGAGTTGTCTCAACCAATGTCATAAACCCCTTTCAACCAGCCCCGAAAGGAGCGCTTGGGGAAAAGGGGGGGCACGACAATCCACAATAACCCAAACAGCGTCGAACTTCCTCTGAGTTCGTGGGAGGCCAACAACGAAGTCCATAGTGATACGCTCCCACTTCCACTCAGAAATCTCTATCTGCTGAAGTAAACCATCGGGTCTCTGATGCTCATATTTCACCTGTTGGCAATTCAAACAACGAGCCACATAAGCAACAATATCCTTTTTCATCTTGGCAGAACCCGGGTGAATAGAATACTTAGCACTGTGAGCTTCTTCAAGAATCAACTCACAAAGGCCATCAACATTAGGCACACATATACGACCATACATCATCAAAACACCATCATCTTCAAATGTAACCTTCTTTGCACCACCGTGTCGAACGGTGTCCCTAAGGACCATCAAGTGCGGGTCATCATCCTGCCGATCTCTGATACGATCGAACAAGGAAGACCGAGCAACTGTACAAGCTAAAACATGGTTGGTTGAAATATCCAACCTCACGAACTGACTAGCCAACGTCTGAATATCTGAAGCTAACGGCCTCTCCCCAACTGGAATGCATGCAAGGCTGCCCATACTTACTGTTTTCCTACTCAATGCATCGGCCACCACATTGTCCTTTCCTGGATGATACAATATAGTGACATCGTAATCTTTCAATAACTCTATCCATCTCCTCTGTCTCAAATTAAGATCATTTTGCTTGAACAAGTTGTCACGACCGCAAATCCTAACAGGCCGTGATGGCACCTATTGTGGAACTAGGCTGGCCAAGCATCACATTACTTACGCATTTGTTTGATTATGATAATTCAAAATTTAATAATAACAACAATCATAGCATAAAAATAATTTATTTAAGTCTTAGCGCCCCAATAATAGTCTAAACAACTCTAAACAAAACCTCCCAAGACTGGAGTCAACTTGGTCACGAGCATCTACGAAATAAAACTAACTCTAGTAATGCCTCAAATAAAGTCTAGGAATGAAATGCTAAAACTAAATAAGGAAGGGAAATGGAGAAGTTGTGGACGCTGGACAACTACCTCGAAATCCCGTAACTGCTGCTAACGAAGTGAGACAGCTACTACTCCGGACCGTCACCTAAATCTGTGCACAGAGGCACAGGGAGTAATGATGAGTGTGCCTACTCAGTAGTAATGAAAATAAATCACAGTCTGAGAAATATAAAACACACAGCACAGGTACACCAAATCACAAAACCAGTAAAACACCAAGTCACCATAAAGTATTCATCAAATACATAAGTTGAAAAACTAAATTCCAGAAATCTTTTTTTTTTTCAAAACAAGTATAACATCAATATATCTCAGTAAAGTTCTCAGTAAAAATCAGTTTGAAAAACGAAGTGAATCATAGTTCGAAAACTTAGTAAAATTATCATAAACCTGCCCCTCGGGCCAAAATCATTTCTCGAATCCTTTGCCTATCAGGCATCCTCACAGTCACTCAATATCAGTCCATCAGGCATCCTCACAATCACTCAGCATAAGCCCCACGGGCATCACTTATTAGGTACCTACGCTCACTGGGGGTGTGTACAGACTCCGGAGGGGCTCCTACAGCCCAAGCGCTATAACAAACCACATCATGGCATAAATCACTCACAATATAGGCCTGCAGCCTCACTCATATCATAGCATCCTCACAATATAGGCCCGCAACCTCACTCATTCAGACACTCTCAATTTGCCCTTCAGGCCATAAATATACCGGGTTCTCAACCCAAAACAGTGTTTCATTTTCAAGAAATAGTTTCAAAATACTCTGAGTGTCAAAACAATTATCAAGAAAAGACTGAGTGAAAATCATAACATATCAAGTAAGGAAAAATAGTAAAAACAGCCCCCAAGGGGTAAACAGATCGGCACTAGGCCCCAAACGTGGCTTAAAACCCAAATCATATCAAAATGTATCAATACTATTAAGCATAGGCTTAAAAATCAGTTTCGCAACTTAATAGTTGCCTAAATAGGGAATATATTTCCAAAGTTCCAAAACCCGTGAAAGGGTGCATAGTCCGGGATTTCATACCCTCAGGACAGGATTTAAAGACATCACCTACCTCAAACTAGCCCCGAAACTATTCCGCAATACTCTTGCCTCTCGAATCCACTTTCGAATGCTCCAAATCTATCAAGTTCAGATTTTTATCATCAAATTATGCTTAAGGAATGAATTCCAATTGAAAGATACAAGTTTTAGCTAAAAACCCGAAATCGGTCAAAACTCGACCCCCGGGCCCGCATCTCGGAACTCATAAATTTTTATACGAAAACGCTCTTCGTCATCTCACGAGTCCGTACGTATAAATAATGCTAAAATCGAAGTTCGTTTGACCCCTCAAATCGACCCCTAAAGGTCTCAAAATCTCAAGCCCTAAAACCACATTTTTCCATTGATTTTCATGAATTAAACACTAAGATTATGTTCCTTAATCATCTATAATCAAGTTTTAAGGTCCAAAATACTTATCTCTGTGATGAACACTGATTTTCCCTCTTCAGAATCGCCTCAAAAGCTTCTTCCCGTTCAAAAATGGTGTTAAAATAGGTTGTGGTCGTGGAGGGTTTAATTTAATACTGTCCAAGCTCCCGCACCTGCGGTCCCCTGAACGCACCTGCGATCCTTCTTCCGCAGGTGCGGTTACATCAGTAACCAAAAAACCAGTAGCTGCTTGCTGCACTTTTTCAACTTCGAGCTTCCTATTAACCATCTGAAATCAATCCCGAGCCCCTCGGGACCCGAACCAAACATACTAACACGTTAAATTTGATCATTCAAACTTATTTGAACCCTCGGAACACCAAAAAAATATCAAAACACCAAAATCACATCGAATTCAAGCCTACGAACTTTGAAATTTCTAAGATCCACCAACGATGTTGAAACTATCCAAAATAACTCTGATTGACCTGAAATTTTGCAGACATATCCAAAATGACATTACGAACCTGTTCCAACTTTTGGAATTCCATTCCGACCCCGATAGCCTATTTTCCACTGCCTACCGGAAATCGCCAAAAACTAACTTTCGCCAATTCAAGCCTTATTCTACACCGGACATCACAAAAATATTCTGAACACACTCATAAGTCCCAAATCACCTAACGAAGCTATCTGAGACATAAAATCCGCATTCCGAGGTTGTTTACCAATAAGTCAACTCTCAGTTGACCTTTTCGACTTTAAGGCTATTTTTAAAGATTAAGCGACTAAACTTTCACTACAACCATTCCGATTTCAAGCCTACCAACTGTAACACATCAATAACAGTATAAAAATCTATGACAAGGCAATAACAGTAATTATAATGCAGGTTCTACGTAACGACTGACCGGGTCGTTACACAAGTATTGGAGGCTACGATGATCCGTGTAAACCTCACATGACACGCCATAAAGATAGTGCCTCCATATTTCAACACATGAACAATGGCTGGAAACTCTTATTCATGGACAGGATAATTCTTCTCATGAATCTTTAACTGCTGAGACACATACGCTATCACCCTGCCCTCTTGCATCAATACCGCTCCCAACCCAACACGGGAAGCATCACAATATACCGTGAAAGACCCTGAACCTGAGGGTAACACCAATACCGGTGTTGAAGTCAAGGTTGTCTTGAGCTTCTGGAGGCTCGCCTCACACTCATCCGACCATTTAAATGAGGCACCCTTCTGAGTCAATCTCGTCATCGGGGCTGCTATAGATGAGAACTCCTCTACAAAGCAACGGTAGTATCCTGCCAAACCCTAGAAGCTCCTGATTTCCGTGGCTGAAGTGGGTCTAGGCCAGTTCTTGACTGCCTCTATCTTCTTAGAATCTACCTGAATACCATCTGCTGATACGATGTGACCCAAGAAAGCTACTGAATCTTACCAGAATTCACACTTTGAAAATTTTGCATACAACTGATTATCTCTCAAAGTCTGGAGTGCTATACGGAGGTGTTTTCATGCTCCTCCCAACTGCAGGAGTATATAAGAATATCGCCAATGAACACAATTACGAAAGAATTCAGATAATGTTTGAAAACTCGATTCATCAAATCCATAAAGATTGCTGGGGCATTAGTCAAGCCAAAAGATATCACCAAAAATTAATAGTGCCCATACCTTGTCCGAAAGGCTATTTTAGGAACATCAGACGCCCTAATCTTCAACTGATGGTAGCCCGATCTCAGATCAATTTTTGAAAACATACTGGCACCCTGAAGCTGATCAAATAAATCATCAATTATAGGCAATGGATACTTTTTTTATACTAAGTTTATTTAACTGCCAGTAATATATACACATTCTCATCGATCCATCCTTCTTCTTTATGAACAAAATCGGTGCACCCCAAGGCGAGACACTAGTCCTGACGAAACCTTTATCAAGCAGGTCTTGCAATTGCTCTTTCAATTCTTTCAGTTATGGCGGGGCCATCCGGTATGGAGGAGAAATAGTCTGAGTTCCTGAAGCAACATCAATACTAAAATTGATATCCTTGTCGGGTGGCATCCCCGGCAGGTCTGCAGGAAACACTTCGGGAAACTCCCGAACAATAGGCACTGACTCTATTGAAGAAACCTCGGCATCAGAATCACAGATATGAGCAGAATAAGCCAAACATCCCTTCTCAACCATGCGACGAGCCTTGGCATAAGAAATCACTCTGCTGGGAGAATGACCAGGAGTCCCTTTCCATTCTAACCGAGGCAATCCCGGCTAAGCTAAAGTAAATGTCTTGGCATGACAGTCCAAGATGGCATAATAAGGTGACAACCAATCCATGCCCAAAATGAAATCAAAATCGACCATGTCAATAAGCAACATGTCTACACTAGTTTCAAGACCCTCAATAATGACTACGCACGAACGATATACACGATCTACAACAATAGCATCCTCCACCAGCGTAGACACATAAACAGGGACACTCAAAGAATCGCGGGGAACAACCAAATACGAGGCAAAATAGGATGACACATAAAAATAAGTAGACCCCGGATCAAACAAAACTGAAGCATCTTTATCACAAACTGAAATGGTACCTGTGATAACTGCATCGGAGGACTCCGCCTTGGGTCTGGCTGGAAATGCATATAATCGGGGCTGGGCCCCACCACCCTGAACGGCGTCACTGGGAGGACCCCTAACAGGTAGTCCTCCACCTCTAACGAGCTGGTCGCCACCTCTAGCATGCTGACCTCCACCTCTAACATTCTGACCTCTACCTCTGACTACCTGACCCCTAGCCCTGGCTGGCTAGGCAGGTGGTGCTGTAGCTGGTGTCGGAACTAAAGCACGAGAATTCTGGTACTGAGGCTGATTACCCAAAAATTTCGGACAAGATCTCCGAATGTGACCATACTCACCACACTCATAACACCCATCTTGATACTGAGGCTGACCTTGACAAACCGGCTGACCACGATAATAACTTTGAAGATGAGGTTCTCTGATAGGGGCTGACTGTATAGAATAAGGCAAGTAAGAGCCACAACCACCTGAGGCACCATGGGATGTCTAAAGTGCTGAATAAAATGGCCTGGAAGAATGGCCTCTACCCTGAGTATCTACGCCTCCAGACGAGGCACCGCTGAATCTACCAGAATGGCGAGGTCTTTTGTCTGACCCCTGACCTCCCATCTCGAGAACCGTCTCAACTCTCCTGGCCACATTGGCCACATCCTGAAATGAAATCTCTGTCCCTGTCTCCTTAGCAATCTGCAACCTGATGGGCTGGGCAAGTCACTCAATAAATCTCCTAACCCTCTCCCTCTCTGTGGGAAATAAAAGAATAACATGCCGAGCCAAATCCACAAAGCGATTCTCATACTAGGTAACTATCATGCCGCCCTGCTGAAGACGCTCAAACTGACGACGCTTCTCTTCTCTGGTAGTGATAGGCAAAAACTTCTCCAAACAGAGGTGAAAAAACTGATCCCAAGTCAGAGCTGGTGACCCAGCTGGTCTAGTCAACAAATAATCCCTCCACCATTTCTTGGAGGAACCAGTCATCTGAAACGCGGCGAAGTCGACCCCATTGGTCTCCAAAATACCCATATTACGAAGAACCTCATGACAGCTGTCCAGATATTCCTGAGGATCCTCTGAAGTAGCACCACTGAATTGAACAGGGAAAAACTTGATGAACCTGTCCAATCCCCACAAAGCATTGAAAGTCATAGCTGCCCCCTCAGCAATGGGGGTTGCAGCAACTGTCTGAACTACCTGCTGGGGTCTGGATCTAAGGAGTAGTCTGTTCAGGAGTGTGGGTAACAGGAGTCTGGACCCTTCCTCCAGCCTGAGATACGACTGCTGCAACAGGGAGTGCGCCAGTCTGGGCTACGCTCTCCATAAGGCCCACTAATCGGGCCAAAGCATCCTGAAGTACCGGGGTAGCAATAAACCCCTCTAGGACCTGAGCTGGTCCAAATGGAACGGTCTGAGCTGGATCCCCCCATCAATATCAATCTGGGGCTCCGCAGCTGGGGTTGCAGTATGAGCAACGGGCTGAGTCATGTCCCTGCCTAAGGCCTCTGACGTGGCCTCGGCCTCTGCCCCTAATAGGAGCTGATGCTGCCGGAAGACCGGATTGTTGGTCAGCGGAAGAAGAAACACGTGTTCTCGCCATCTGCGAGAGAGTAGAAGAGTTCAATCAGTATTTGAGATACCAAGAATCGCACGACAAATTTGAAATAAAAACTGAGTTTGTTCCTAACTTCATAACCTCTGAGAGATAAGTACAGACGTCTCCTTACCGATCCTTCAGACTATGTCAAGCTTGTTAGTGAATTATAAGATCTATGCAACCTAGTGCTCTGATACCAACTTGTCACGACCCAAATACATAACCCGTGGGATCGTGATAGCGCCTAACACCACACTTGCTAGACAAGCCAATGTTAGAACTTATTTAATTAATTTCTATTAAAGTCTATTTAATCGTAACATGACAATTCAGAAATAAACTAAATTTATTAATTCCAATACATAAATTCACGAATAAAATAATAAACGAATAAATAAGCCGAACCACAAACTAAATATATAACTATAAGACTACCCCAGGGTCTGGTGTCACAATTCACGAACCACTAAGAATACTACAAATAATGGCTGAAAGAATTATGTATCTGTTTTGAATGAAATAAAACAATGTCTATAAAATTAAGAGAAGACTCCAGGAATCTGCGGACGCCAGCAGATCTACCTCGTGTCTCTGAACGATGATGTCAGCTACTAAAATCTCCTAACTCTGGCCGGTACCTGGATCTACACAAAAGAGTGCAGAGGGTAGTATCAGTATAACCAACCCCATGTACTGAGTAAGTGCCGAGCCTAACCTCGACGAAGTAGTGACGAGGCTACG